>CM061147.1:32686615-32746615 GCA_030710495.1 Labroides dimidiatus | reverse complement strand
CACTGAAGGAACATATGCTGGGAGCGTAAAAAGCAGCTGATGTGGCGCCACCTGCAGACAATTAATAAAACTACAACTCTCCTTTTTTTACAGCGGCTGTTAAGTTGTGCTTTTCTAGTTCAATCTTTTACACAGATCGCGTTGCTTCACGGTGAAACCCGACAAATTCAGCAGCTGAGCTCAGAGGAACGGGTTTCGAGCGTTTCAAGTCGATTTAAGTTCAGCCAAGGATTCGTCGGGTTTATTCTGATGCTTTTTAAAATCTGTTTCATTTCAGGGACTAGGAAGCACGCTGCAGGATCAGAAACTCACTGTTTGTTCACCTCAGAGAGATTTCTAGAAGAAGCTTCTCCTCCTGGGGTTTTCAGGATCCTCTGACTCGATGTGAGTGAGCGCACACGGCACAGATGATGGTACAATCGTCTCATTTATTGTATGCAGACAGTAAATCCCTTCTCAGATGGCTGGCTAAAGATGACGTGGAATGTTACAGTAAGATCTGTTTTCTTGCATAAAATCCTCACTGTTTGAAAATGTTGCAAAAGTCTTTTATGTTCATGGTTAAGATCAATAAAGGCCCGCTTCGTCTTTTTTTCCTTAATGATATCATCAACAACATGTCACCACACACTGTACATGGATCGACTCGGCCTCAGGAGAGAAAGAAACAAACTAAACCCAGAGGCAACACTGCAGTTATTTTCATCTCTGAGGAGGACACAGCCGGTCTGGATGAGCGTGGAGGGCGAAGGCGTTATCAGCTCACATGAGAAGCACACGATGGAGCGCATGAAGGTCAGGGTCGTGGTCGCCGCCGCGGTCCGAGAAGCCCTCGAATCTTCTTCTTCTTCTTCTTCTTCTTCAGGGTTGCTTCATGTCACCGTGAGAGTTCATGTTCGTGCGTTTTTGAAGCACGAGAGTCGAGAAGACACATTCAAGATTTCTTCATTATAAAAAACAAAGAGCTCTGGGAGCCGCTGGGTCAGGACTCCCCGTTCTGGACTCTGGAGACCGGCGGCTGCATAAAGTCTTTAAATGGCCCCAGGGCCTCCTTCAGGGCCGAGCTCACCTCAGATGACGAACACGTGATGCACTCGACCAGCGTGGGGTACAGAGCGATCACCTGAGCCCACGTGTTGCCGTCCACTGAACAGAAGAGAGGAGGAAGAGGAGGAAGAGGAGGAGACGAAGAGTTAGAGAAAGCAATCAGAGGAATCAGTTCTTTATTAAATCCCCACAGGCCGTCTGAAATGAGTTCTGCTCTGAGTGAAGGGCGTCTCAAACAGCTCGCCTCACGCCGCCTCGCTTTAATCTAAAGAGGTTCGTAATCGAGCGCTCTGGAAACACAAACGGTCCCAGCTGTGCTCTGACACATTTCTCTGACACACAGGAAGTCTTCATTCTGTTCTTCACCATTTCTTCAACTCCATCATCCATCCATCATCCATCCATCATCCATCCATCATCCATCCATCATCCATCCATCATCCATCCATCCATCATCCATCCATCATCCATCCATCCATCATCCATCCATCCATCCATCATCTATCAATCCATCATCCATCCATCATCTATCAATACATCCATCCATCCATCATCGATCCATCCATCAATCATCCATCCATCATCCATCCATCATCCATCCATCATCCATCCATCATCCATCCATCCATCATCCATCCATCCATCCATCATCTATCAATCCATCATCCATCCATCATCTATCAATACATCCATCCATCCATCATCCATCCATCCATCCATCATCCATCCATCCATCCATCCATCATCCATCCATCATCCATCCATCCATCATCCATCATCTATCAATCCATCATCCATCCATCATCTATCAATCCATCCATCCATCCATCCATCCATCATCGATCCATCCATCAATCATCCATCCATCCATCATCCATCCATCCATCCATCATCCATCCATCATCCATCCATCCTCAATCCATCCATCCATCATCCATCATCCATCCATCATCCATCCATCCATCCATCATACATCCATCAATCATCCATCCATCCATCCATCCATCCATCCATCATCCATCCATCATCCATCCATCATCCATCCATCATCCATCAATCATCCATCATCCATCCATCCTCCATCATCCATCCATCCTCCATCCATCATCCATCCATCCATCCATCATCCATCATCCATCCATCATCCATCCATCCATCATCCATCCATCCATCATACATCCATCCATCATCCATCATCCATCCATCCTCCATCCATCATCCATCCATCCATCCATCATCCATCATCCATCCATCATCCATCCATCCATCATCCATCATCCATCCATCCATCCATCATCCATCCATCCATCATACATCCATCCATCCTCCATCATCCATCCATCCTCCATCCATCATCCATCCATCATCCATCCATTATCCATCCATCCTCCATCCATCATCCATCCATCCATCATCCATCATCCATCCATCCATCCATCATCCATCCATCCTCCATCCATCATCCATCCATCCATCCATCATCCATCCCATCCATCCATCATCCATCCATCATCCATCCATTATCCATCCATCCTCCATCCATCATCCATCCATCCATCATCCATCCATCCATCATCCATCATCCATCCCGTCCATCCATCATCCATCCGTCATCCATCCATCATCCATCCATCCTCCATTCATCATCCATCCATCCGTCCATCATCCATCATCCATCCATCATCCATCCATCCATCCATCATCCATCCATCCATCCATCATCCATCAATCATCCATCCATCATCCATCCATCATCCATCAATCATCCATCCATCATCCATCCATCATCCATCATCCATCCATCCATCATCCATCAATCATCCATCATCCATCCATCATCCATCCATCCATCATCCATCCACCCCGGCCCTGACACACTCTGACACTCACCGTTCTCTGGCTGAGTCTTCTTCAGAGAGTCCATCCACCCTCCATCCATCATCCATCCATCCATCATCCATCATCCATCCATCATCCATCCATCCTCCATCCATCCTCCATCCATCATCCATCCATCCATCATCCATCATCCATCCCATCCATCCATCATCCATCCATCATCCATCCATTATCCATCCATCCTCCATCCATCATCCATCCATCCATCATCCATCCATCCATCATCCATCATCCATCCCGTCCATCCATCATCCATCCGTCATCCATCCATCATCCATCCATCCTCCATTCATCATCCATCCATCCGTCCATCATCCATCATCCATCCATCATCCATCCATCCATCCATCATCCATCCATCCATCCATCATCCATCAATCATCCATCCATCATCCATCCATCATCCATCAATCATCCATCCATCATCCATCATCCATCCATCCATCATCCATCAATCATCCATCATCCATCCATCATCCATCCATCCATCATCCATCCACCCCGGCCCTGACACACTCTGACACTCACCGTTCTCTGGCTGAGTCTTCTTCAGAGAGTCCATCAAGGTGCTGATCGCTTTCAGGACGAAGATGATCTCCGTCACTTGTTGCCTGAAACGAATCAAACCAAAGACGTTACGTCACCTTCAGGGACACAAACTGCATCACACCTGTGGATGCTGCAGAGAAAGAGACACATAAAGGTTGGTATAAAAAATATCTAAGCTTGATAACATGGTTTTTGTTGGACAGAAATCATTTTAAATGTCATTTTTTACAGTGTAGTACACTGATAAAATCAGATTCAGAGGAACTTTATTGACACCTTATCAGCTGACCGCGTCTCTCACCCTGCAGTCGATCCTCTCTGAGCTGTTGTTGGACTTTAATGATGCACTTACCTGCTATAATTAAACACTTTAATTAAAGCTGATACATTAAGTTCATTCACAAAGCAGCCTGGATGATTTCACTAACAGAAATTATCTGTTTTTTCTCCTAAACTAGAAACTGAAGCAAATAATAGAAGTTTATCTTTTATAATGTTAAACATTTAGCACTGATCGACAAACCTGTGTGTGTTTTAGTTTTCACTTCAAACACACACTGAGCTCAGAAAGTCACCGTCAAACCCCGGACAGCAGCCAGTGACCTTTCATCTGCTGATCTTTGGCGTGTTGTTATTCGCTCCTGAAGCTGTTTTAAAAAACCATCATGATGCCGTAAGAGGTATCAAATCTCTCTGGAGCCGCAGCAGCCTCCAGGCTAAAAGCGAAACCATCTCAAACACAATAAATGTAAAAACAGAACCTGCTTTTTTTTTTTTTTATAAATATATGAATGCAGCTCATGCTTCACTAAGATCAGAGTTCTGTTCATTTTCTCGTGAGAAGCTGCGAATAAAACAGATTTATACAAACATACTCATAAATTAATCTTTCTGCAGTTTCACTTTTCATACAGATGTTTGGCTCTTTTTGTTGTTTCAGCTTTTGTTTTTTTTCTTCACTTAGAAAAAACACGAGTACTAATAATAAAAAGTGAAAAGACAACAACTGTAACAGACATGTGACAACTGAACCAGAACCAGGAGCTGGTTTAAGGACGGAGAGTTTGTGTGAGACCAAAGAGAGCTCAGCACTCTGATCAGGCGTGGAAGAGGTCCACATGCTGGTTTCTGTGACGACCACTGCAGAGCAAAGTGTCAGCAAACTACGGAAGAAGATTAGGGCCAACAGAAAAAAAAGAAAACGTCCAATTTTTTTTTTTTTATTCCTCTCACAAAAACAGCCAGGACTTTGGGATTAAAGCCAAGAATTCTGATAAAAAAGAAGTCTAATTTTTAGAAACAAAGTCGATTCTGAGATTAAAGTGAGAATTTTTAGACTGAAGTCAATTTCTGAGAAAAACAGTCAGGATTTAGATTTAAAAAAAGGTCAAAATTTGAAAAGTAAGACAAAAATCTGTGGAAAAAAAATAAAAATTCTGAGAGTAAAATTAGAATTCTGAGAAAAAAGTCAATTCTGAGATTTAAGTCTGAATTCAGAAAAAAAAATCAAATTTCTATGAAAATAAAAAGTCATAATTTTGAGATTACATCAGAGTTCTCAGACAAAATTTCAAATTTAATGAAAAAAAACCCCCAAAAATTTAAGGTGAAAGTCAGAATTTTTTTCATTAAACTCAGAATTCTGAGTTTAAAGACGTTTTTTCTCTGAATTCTGACTTTTTCTCTCACATTAATGATGAAAAAAAAAATCCCACTGAATATTATATTTTCAAGTGGCCCTAATCCGTTTATTTCACTTGATTAAATACACGTCGAAACGTTGGAGAAACTTGTCAGAGGAGCCGTTCTCTGGTTTCGAAAATATGACGCCGATGCTGAAGTGTTACAAACTGCAGTTCCTGCAGTGTCCACTAGAGTCTGTGTGCAGAATCAGCAGAAACCACACACACACCCATTCAAAAAGTGGATCTTTACAGCATAAATCAACATGTTTACAGCCCGTTTCAAACAGATCATTTATTTTTTAATTTATTTTTTTAAAGTTATTAATCTGACCACTTTTGTCCATATAAGGGCGTGGCTGAGTCCCGCCTCTTTACCTCATCCTAACTCGATCAAATCGAGGTGAATGTTGAAACGAACACTTCACTTCACTTCACTCGTTGTACATGTTTAACTCTTTGCTGTCCTGCTGTGTGAGGTCTCTGTCCTGCCTATACTGCGTAGGCGGGTCATACCTGGGCAGGGGGCAGCGTCCACTCAACCTCTCGTCCTCCACGTAGCGGCGCAGGACGTCCTGGGACCTCTTGAGGAGGACGGAGAGCGCCATGCGGGAGATGTAGCCCTCCTGCGGGGTGGACACCTTGTTGCTGAAGGAAAACTGCAGCAGAGTCTCGAAACAGACCTTGGAGAAGTCCTCCCTCATCCTCACGTCGATCTCTGCCTCTGTGGAGCGAAAACAGTCACATGTTCAGAGTGATTTACAGAGAGTGGACAGATGGGGCTTTACTGTCTGAAGAGTCTGTTGGTGCTGAGCCACGGCGAGGAATTCAGCAAACAAACAGGTTCTTGATGGATTCAGTCTGATCCAGGACTTGGACAGCTTTAAGAGACGCAGCAGTAAACAGCAGATAGAGTCAGAGACTGAAGCTGCCAAAGGTAGAGACGGTTCTGTGCGCTCACCTGTGAAGGAGGGAGACTGGGAGTGGATGGAGCCTCGATTGAGCATGGCCATGATCTGGCCAACAAAGTCTTTGGGGATGAAATTGGCAAACGGCAGAATCTCTGTGCTGATCAGCTGGACCACCTGAAAAGAAAACCACACGGTGAGCCTCACACCGTTTTCTGCCTCACAGAGACGCTTCCGGGCGATGGCGTTTAAATTTACCTCCACATCGATGGCTTCGTTCTTCTGGAACTCCTGGATGGAGAGGTTATCAGGAGGGATGCTGGGAAAGGAAAAGACAAACAGTTCAGCGCTCAGGGCTTCTGACGCGTGCGCTCCTGAACTCTGAGCAGGTTTTGTACCTTTTGGTGAAAAGGAAGTCCTCGAAGGCGTTGGCCAGTTCGGGCCACATGGTGTCGAACCTTCCAGATGAGGCGTGCTGGCGTGCGACCGGCAGTCCGATGGAGAGGACCTTGAGCAGGGAGGAAACGGCGAGCTTCCAGGTGCTCTCTGACGGACAGGAGTACTTCAGACCCAGAGGCATCCTCAAAGACTGGACGGGGAGGGATGGAAGAAAAGACGAGAACTTAAACCCAACTCCTAACCCTGGACATCTCTCAGCCTCACAGGAAACTCAAAAACCGAAGTATCTTTCTTTCTACGTAAACATCGTCGGCGTAAACATCCATCTCTCAGAGAACAGCTGGTTTCCCCGAGGTTTACATTTTACAAGCACTGCCTTCATGATTTGGAGACGAAGAAAGGGTCGGGGTCAGATTTGGACTCATCATCCACGGGGAACCGTGTTAATAGTTCCTCTGAAAACGATCTCCCTTCAGAGACAGAGAGAGAGTATGGGAACGGAGCCGTTAAACACAGGTGTCAGAAACCGGATACGACGATGAGCCGGACTCAGCTGTGAGAGGTCGATCCTTTAATGACGGACACTAAAACAAAGGCCACATGAGATCTGAGCCCGACATCGATACCGTCACGTTAAAGAGACGAGCGAGGAGAGAGCGGGGAAGTCTGTTTCCTAAAACCATTAACACACATTTTACACAGTCTCTAAACCATTCATTTAACAACCGTACTGCTGGGAAATCTCTCATTCACAACATTAATTCAGTGAACTCGTCTTTTACTTTGGGACACGGCGTGAAGAGTCCACGGAGACAAACATCTCAACACAGTTCATGAAAACACTCAATTCTAAGGAAGAGGATCAGGGCCACTGGAAATAAAAACTATAACTTTAATCTCAGAATTCAGACTTTTTTTTCCAGAACAACAATAATAATAAAAAATATTGGCGCTGTGGGCAGGATCCGAGTCCTATCATAAGCTGCTTTTCATCCAGAACTAAATGGTTTCTGTGGTTTATTGTTTGTCTGAAGACATGTGCAGATTATGCAAAACAGATCCAGACCAGTTGAGGGCAGTAAGACGATAACAAAGACCAAAATGACGCCATAGAAGAAGACAGACGAGTCATTTAGCGCTGCAGTTAGCCTGTTAGCATGGAGCATATTCAGTCTGTGCTGGTTTTGGTGGTGTTTTATTCACTGTAGATGATCTGTTGACACTTGAAAGGAGACGAAGTCGTCTAAAGCTGGTCAAAAAAAACCAAACTGGATATCCACTGACACGTTCAGCTGAAGGTCACCAGTTTACAGGGTCACTCTCTGAACTGGAACACCAGGAGCTGACAGAGACACATTCAGACCATCAGGCTCAAAGAAGACCATTGATTAGGAGGTACTAAACCAAGTCCATCACAGCTGGAGGGGGAAACAAAAACACTGAGGCTGCTCCACCAATCAGAAACCTTCAGCTTATAGGCCTCAGGTAGGTTGAGCAGTCTGGGAGAATTTGCAGGGAATTGAACCAGGAACCGTCTTTACTGTGAGGCAGCCCCTGTGGTGTCACATCCTCTTTGATCACATGATACGGTCTCTTATCCGATCATAACGTATTGAATTGCATCTCATGGTTTCATATCTGATCTCCTCCTCGGTATCATATCCTCTTTAATCGCATCATATCCTATTAAACCTTCTCCTGACACGTCCAGCCAACCTCACCTCACGAAGACAAACCAGAAGCTGAACTCAGAGCCTTCCACAGAAAATCTGAACACTGACGGAGGGCTGATGAATATGACACATGGAGTCCAGGAGTTTGGGAAATTTATCTCTGCTGCCTTTCACTGCAATAACAATATTTATTATTGATGTAAAATCCTCCTGTTCAATATCAGAATGGGTTTGTACCTTTAACTTTATTTTCTGGAGTGAAAATTATCTATTTATTTGCTATGACTGTTGTTATTTTATTCAACTTCCATCTTATATCGTCTATGGAGGTTTGTAAAAATACACAAACAGCTGAGAGAAAAGAAAAACTTCTTGAAAGGTATAAACTGTTCAGCACTGATAAAAAAAAAAACTTAGTTAAAAAATACTGAAGGAACTAACATGAAATCATATTGAATCATAATCTTAAACAGTGCTGTGATATCAGCAGGTAAATACTGGGTACGTACAAATATACACACTCACACTTCCTCACATCATTTTTTTATTTAGTGATAAAAAAATAAGGAGAACATAAAATATGATAACAATCTAAATAAATAAATAAATAAATAAATAAGATAAGATAAGAACAAATTATTTTCATTCAGCTGATAAATTTGTTGCTCTGTTCTGGGAGCTCCCTGCCCTTCCATGTGCCTACGTGGAATGCAAAAAGCCTGACAAAGCCTTCTGTTCATTTATCAAACCAGTTTTTTAACAAGTTGCACCTGAAAACTCTGAAAACGTAAAAAACACTGAAAGAACAGAAGGTTTTACTGCTTTACCTACTGCGATTGCACCAACATTATCATCTAGTTATCATCTAATCATCATTTAGTTATCATGTAGTTATTATCTAGTTAATATCTAGTTATTATCTAGTTATCATCTAGTTATTATCTAGTTATCATCTAGTTATTATCTAGTTATTATCTAGTTATTATCTATTTATCATCTAGATATTATCTAGTTATCATCTAGTTATCACCTTGTTATTATCTAGTTATTATCTAGTTATTCTTTAGTTATCTAGTTATCATCTTGTTATTATTTAGTTATCATCTAGTTATTATTTAGTTATCATCTAGTTATTATTTATTTATCATCTTGTTATTATTTATTTATCATCTAGTTATTATCTAGTTATTATCTAGTTATTCTTTAGTTATCTAGTTATCATCTGGTTATTATCTAGTTATCATCTAGTTATTATCTAGTTATCATCTAGTTATTATCTATTTATCATCTAGTTATTATTTAGTTATCATCTATTTATCTAGTTATCATCTAGTTATTATTTAGTTATCATCCAGTTATCATTTAGTTATCATCTAGTTATTATCTAGTTATCATCCAGTTATCATTTAGTTATTATCTAGTTATTATTAAGTTATCACCTAGTTATCATCTAGTTATCATCTAGTTATCATCTAGTTATTATCTAGTTATCATCTAGTTATTAAGTTATCATCTAGTTATTATCTAGTTATCATCTGGTTATTATTTAGCTATCATTTAGTTATTATTAAGTTATCACCTAGTTATCATCTAGTTA
Source organism: Labroides dimidiatus (assembly GCA_030710495.1). Taxonomy (NCBI): domain Eukaryota; kingdom Metazoa; phylum Chordata; class Actinopteri; order Labriformes; family Labridae; genus Labroides; species Labroides dimidiatus. The sequence goes on along the minus strand of CM061147.1, from coordinate 32,736,861 downwards.
TTATCTAGTTATTATCTTAGTTTTGATCGTTTTGTGGCTGCAGCATCTTAAACTCAACTCAACGACACGGGCTGCAAATTATCCAGGACTTCACAGCAGCATGTACGACGTCGACTTTGTCTCTGTTAAATAAATAAGTTGACGAATGGCTGTCATGACTGCAGCAGTTGAAATGAACCTTATCCAGTAAGAAATGTTACAGCGTGTGCAAAAACAAAAACAAAACAGGACGTCATATGTGTTGATTAAAGTGTTTTGACGCTGCTGCCATGGATACAATCATCTCCATCATTCTGAAGCTGAAGTTTTTTACTGATGCTTCAAACCTGGACTCCTCCGTCCTGACTGAATTACCTTGATGATGTTCTGCAGAACTTTCTCGTTGATCACGGCTTTGTGGCACGCCGTTTTATGGTACAGGTCCACCACCACCTCCAGGGAGCGCTCAGCAAAGGGCACATAGTTTAAGGCAACCCATTCAGCCTGCAGGATTTAATGAGAGAGAAGATAAAACGACAGAGGACATGAATGAAGCGACCCCCATTCCTCCCGTCTCTACTCTTTGAGTCACGTTTGAAGCACTTTAAAGACACACTTTGTCTTTGAGGAAGCACTGAACAGTGTGTTTGAAAGCTTCAGCTTCAGGATGGGTTAGATTTCTTCAGCTGGTTCAGTGCTACAAAGTGTGTCTTTATAAAATAAAACAACCACACGTGCAGCAAAACACCAAACTGAACTGAACAAACTGAAGCTGCACAGAAGCTGTGCACACAGAGGCAGAACCACCAGTTAGTGGCAGGCAGAGGGGGGGGGCATGGAGTGAGTGAGAGACGCAGATGAGGTGTGACGGCCTACCGTGCGGTGTTACATCTCTCAGGCACCGCACGGGACAGCTCGCCACCATTCAGCACAGCTTAGTAACACTAAAGAGGAGGAGGGGGGGTGAGGGGGGGCTGAGGGATGGCAGGACTCACCGGTGCAAACAGCTGGATCTAAAATGGTTATCCAGTGAGTGGTCCCCAGAAACAGAACGAGAGAGGATATCCAAATTAAAGCCAGTCGTGAGTTTCGGACTAACACTGCAGCGTGACCCCCCCCCCCCCCTTCAAAAACTGTTTACACTGATTCAGATCAACAGAAGCGTCCAGGATGAGGATGAGACGACTCCAGGATTCAGCAGCAGCAGCACACGAGACATGCAGACCTCAAACTCCCGTCACCCCCCTTAGAGGCAGAGCACATGCTGAGAGTCACAGGTTCAAAACCCCTGAAAGTCCCCGATTACAGAACAGCACCATGACAGAATCTGTGCTTTGTGACTTTTCCTGAGATTAGTTTGTGAACTTTTCTCTGTGTGCTGCCAGAAACATGAATCCTGATCAGAGACCATGAAGAGGAATGACCTGTCAGTCTCACTACGGGACACAATCAGGGCTTCATAAGAGAGGAGGAGCAGGGGGAGGGGGGGTGTTTAAAGAACGGCTGAAGAGAGAAATGAACAACATGGTCCACCAGGTTTAAAAAGACATCAACAAGCAGCACTGCAGTGCTCGGCTCCCCGCCTACCTGGTTGTATTTGGCATTGGCCACGTGTTTGGTCTCCATCCGGCCGTACTGAGGAGGCTTACAGGAGAACTCCACGAAGAGGAGCAGCTGCTCAAAGATGGCCGGGTACATGACCTGCAGGTTCTCTGGGCCCACACAGATGGCCTGCAGCAGGGAGGGAAGGGAGGAACAAACACTGCTGACATCCACCACGGGACTGCACATTACATAATTTAACAGACTGACACTTTGTTTCCTGGGCTGAGAGGAGACAACAGGAGGAAACACATCTCTGTGGTTTACAGGGAGGGAGGGGGGGGGGGGGGTCTGCATGTGTCAGGGACGGAGTCATCATATCACACATAACTGAAGAACCACATTATATTCATTTACTTAACGAAAAAAGGGTTAAAGCTGGTCCAGGAGGAACCTGAACTCGAATTTCTTAGTTTTAACTTTACGCTGTTGACCCTTTGATTTCAACACTTTGACTTTTTTTACCTTCGTTATTTCATGTGCATGATTCCTGCTTCTACTGCACACTGGGCTTGTATCCTTCCTTCTCATCTAGCATGCTTCCTTCTCATGTAGCATCCTTCCTTCTCATCTAGTATCCTTCCTTCTCATCTAGCATCCTTCCTTCTCATGTAGCATCCTTCCTTCTCATGTAGCATCCTTCCTTCTCATGTAGCATCCTTCCTTCTCATCTAGCATCCTTCCTTCTCATGTAGCATCCTTCCTTCTCATGTAGCATCCTTCCTTCTCATGTAGCATGCTTCCTTCTCATCTAGCATTCTTCCTTCCTGTATTACATGTTTCCTAACTGCCCTGCATGCCTCCTGCTGTTCTTGATACCTGCTTCCTACTAACTTGCATCCTTACTGCTCATCTAGCGTGCTTCCTTCTCATTTTGCATCCTTTTGGCTCATCTAGCATGCTTCCTTCTCATCTAGCATGCTTCCTTCTCATCTAGCATGCTTCCTTCCTGTATTACATGTTTCCTAACTGCCCTGCATGCCTCCTGCTGTTCTTGATGCCTGCTTCCTACTAGCTTGCATCCTTCCTTCTTATGTAGCATCCTTCCTTCTCATCTAGCATGCTTGCTTCCTGTATTACATGTTTCCTAACTGCTCTGCATGCCTCCTGCTGTTCTTGATACCTGCTTCTTACTAACTTGCATTCCTCCCGCTCATCTAGCGTGCTTCCTTCTCATCTAGCATCCTTCCTTCTCATGTAGCATCCTTCCTTCTAATCTAGCATGCTTCCTTCTTGTATTACATGTTTCCTAACTACCCTGCACACCTCCTGCTGTGCTTGATGCCTGCTTCCTACTAACTTGCATCCCTCCCGCTCATCTAGCGTGCTTCCTTCTCATTTTGCATCCTTCCTTCTCATTTAGCATGCTTCCTTCGTTTATTACCTACTTCATACTTGTCCTGCATCCTTCCTGCTCATCTTGCATGCTTGCTACTTTACCTGCTTGCTTCCTCTTCACCTAAATGCTTCTTTCTCTACTTGCACTCATCCTTCTCATCTTCCATGTTTCCTACTTGCTCAACCTTCATGCTTCCTTCTCATCTAGCATCCTTCCTTCTTCTCCTGCATGCTTCCTATTTCACCTGGTTGCTTCCTCTTTGTCTGAAATGCTTCTTGCTCCACCTGCACTCACCCTGCTTATCCTTCTCATCCTGCATGCTTTCTCTACATCTTAAATGCTTCCTGCTCGTCCTCCATGTTTCTTGCTTATCTTAATTGTCATTTGCTAGTCTTGCATTTGACTCCCCCAAAATTTCAATTTTCATCTTTCTTTCTTGTTTTTAAATTTGTTGACCAAACATTTGAACAGTTCGAACATTACACTTCAGAGGAAGAGAAGTTAAATTTTTCACTCGATGCATTAAAGATACTGTCATTTCAGATGTCACACTAAAACTGAAGGGTGGAAGCAGGTTTTCCATTGCTCTTGAATTTAGCAGGTTTGTCTTCTAAGTTGAATGTTTGCTAAATGTCAGTTTTGGAGAGTTAAGAAGAACGCAGACAAAAACAAGGAGAGAAGCGGGGACATGAGGCCAGATTTAATCTGAGGACATCTTATATAACAAAGACCCCCCAGAGTCAACATGATCTTGATGCCGCCCCCCACTCTTGATCTTGATGCCGTTTGTTACGTAATGACTGAAATACACCAACAAACAGATTTCTTTGTTTTCTGACATCACGTCTTTGCTCACCTTCTGCAGAACGTCCAGAGCAGTGAGCACGGCCTCCTGCAGGCTGGTGAGCACGGCCTCGGTGTAGGAGGGGAGGATGAAGGGCGAGGCGTCGCTGCTGATGGGCACGGAGACGGCCCCGTGCAGGATGACCCCGAGCTTCTTCAGATCCTCCATGCTGAAGTTGGCCTTGATGTGCTGGTACAGAGCCGGGAAAATCTGGATCAGCGCCGTGAGGAAGGGCTGGCTGGGGATGAAAGAGAGCTTCTCTGTCGGGCCGCTGGGCGGCCTCGTGCTGTCCGTTCCGGTTCGATACCACGTGTTCCACGCAGACCACCATAACGCAGAATCCTCTAAGGCTGACTCCTCCCCCGGGGGTGGGGCCTGCATCTCGGCGCCGTTGTATCGTGTCAGCCGCTCCACCAGCGAGTCTGAACGTACCAGAGGTCTTCCAGGACCGGATGCTGAGAGGGGGTCGATGAGCACAGGGGGGACGCCCATAGCAGCGAGTGCATCACCGGCTTTATCCGAGTCTTTATTTGGAGTCACGATCTGTAAGATCTCCTGAAAGCTTTTCAGCGCAGCCAGAGAGACCTCGTTGTTCTTGCTGAGAGCGGCGGACTGGATGTGGTTCAGCAGGACCTCCCAGGCCTCGAAGAAGTCACCTGCAGACACACGGCAAACCGACAGCAGTGTGTGAGAGCGCCAATTAACAGTGTGTGTGTGTGTGTGTGTGTGTGTGTGTGTGTGTCAACTGTAATTAAAAGGAGACAATTAGCAGTTTAATACGTGAAAGCAACATGAGGTGGATCACAGAGGTTCAAAGAGGCCTCATGGGGGGAGCTGTCAGCAGAACGGTGGGAGTGTTAGTCCACAAACACAGCTTCCTGTTAATGAACTCTGTCAGCGGGATTATGAGCCTGAATATGAGCAGATTTTCTCTCCTGTACAGAAATGTTAGAAAAACATCGTCTCTGATATGAACCATTGTTCCTTTCTACAACTCAACAAAGGTTTGGATGCCATCCATCCATCTTCTAACACTGAAGGGTATCACTGTGTGTTGTTCTGTGTCACATTGCATTTATTTTATTCAATTTATTTATTTTATCTAATTTTATATTTTATTTATTCAATTATTAACTTATTTTTATTTATTTATTTATCTAATTATTTATTTATTTTTATTTATTTATTTTTATTTTATTTATCTATTTTTAAATGTATCTTTACTTTATTTATTTATTTGTTTACTTAATTTAATTTAATTATTTATTTTTATTTTATTTATTTTATTTTATGTTTTAATTTATTTATTTATTTTTTATTTTACTTATTTATTTTACCATTTATTTTTTATTTTATTTATTTTACCATTTATTTTTTATTTTATTTATTCATTTAATTTTATTATTTATTTTTATTTTATTTATTTAATTTAATTATTTATTTTTATTTTATTTATTTTATTTAATTATTTATTTTTATTTTATTTATTTATATTTTATTTATATTTTATTTATTTATTATTTAATTATTTATCTATATTTTATTTATTTATTTAATTTCTATTTATTTATTTATTTTATTTATTTGTTTGTTTCGAGTATGCATAGCATACAAAGAAAAAGGAAAACATAGACAGCAAACGTCCACAAACAACAAAACAAAACAAAACAGTCAAACTTCCTGCCACAAGCAGCATGTGTTGCATGATACATGCTTGAAAAACAGTAGGAGGAAGTCAGTCTTATATAACCCTACCCCTTTTTTATTTTTCTTTTATTCTATTTTTTTTTGGTATCCTTTTGTATCCTCTTTCTATCGTTTCATATTGTTTCTTTCACATTGAGTTTTATTGTTTCGTATCACATCCCATAAAAGCACATTGTATTGTATCACAATGTATCATGTTTGGTATTGTTTTGTATAGATGTGTATAGTTTCTGAGAGTTTCGGGTCACATCGAGTCGTTTTGTATCGTCTCATTTCACGTTGTATTTTAACGGTCTTGTGTCTATAAGGCGACACTTCAAATCCAAAGAGTCGCACTCGACCAAAGAATCACCTGAAGTCCACGTGTTCGTTTGATGTCTTTATTTTTACGTCCTCACAGGAATCCAAACGCTGCACAGTGACATCACAACGATTCAACTGCACCGCAAGGTGTGATAAAACGAGCAGCCTGAACAGCAAAAAGCAGGACCTCTCGCTCTCACCCTCCTTCCACCAAGTCCCCTCCAACCTGTGCAGGTGAACGACTTGTAAAACTTGGAGGCGTACTGTCCACCACACCACGTGACCCACTCACCAGACATGACAAAACAACAAGGACTCATTCATAAATATCTGTCACCTACAGCATCATATAACAGTATTTCACTGAATCCCACTGAATCCTACTTCCTGCTATGTTCATTAAAACGCACTGTCCCTTTAAATAAATATTAATAACAATCTTATCATATCCAATTACATCACATCATCTTCAACATACTGACCTGTGAGACCACTGTGAGGGACTGCGTGAGCAAAAACACCAACGATTTCCAAACAATGTTTCTCAGTATAAATGAGGAGATACAGCTCACAACGCTGCACGGATTACAACAGCATGGCTCTGTAGTAGAAGGGTCCCGGAGCTGAACTGACCTACCTGCAGTCTGGACTTGAAACTCTTTGAACACAAGTGGAGCATCATGAGCGGGCGTCGTGTTAGCTGGAATTGGATGTTTTTTTGCAGTAACTGTCGGCGGGTTTCTGTTTTCATTTTTGTGTGGTGGGCTGATTAATTATGGTATTTGGTTTTTGGCACTGACCATCTTACATTTAAAGGCCGTGTAGGAGGTATTTCCGATCCTTGTATTATCAGTTCAATCCTAATCTAATACAGTGATGTTACACTGCCAGCAGCGCTGACTCACTGATTCTGGGATGTATGCAGGAAGAGGAGCCCTGCTCTGAGGCTCGTAATGTGTGTTAATCATGAGTCACTCTTAATTTTGGCAGAGAGCAGTCAGTGATGAGCTCATCTTTTATCTCCTGTCGTTTAGTAAAGATTCTGTCCATATGCTGCTTTACATGTCACAGGGAGAGCTCAGCTGATTCTGCAGCTTTGATTCAGATTGATGAACACATTTCAACCAGTTAACCCTTCGGTTTCTTCTGGCTTCACAGATACATACAAAGAAGAAGTGGTCCAAGCAGTGAGCCTTGTGGGACTCCGTTACTAACTCTAGACCGGGTGTGACGGACTCACCTAACTGCTGGAGGAGATACCGCCTCGTGTTGAAAATACGAGCCACCCCGGCCAGCGTGAGCACCCACGTCTCGGCCCACTGCTTCTCGGCTGTGTCGCGAGAGTGATGGATGAGGATGTTCCCGCCGCCGGACTCGATCTTCTCTTTGTCAGCGGTGGTGGATGACGTTCGGACGCAGTCCAGGAGGTGGAAGAGGACCTGCGGGTGGAGGAGAGAAGGATTAACCAGAGGCAGACTCCTCAGAGTACCAAAGAAAGTGCTTTCAGATCTGGTTTATCTTCAAGTTTTGATATTAATTGTTGCTTTAAATCTTTAAAAAGGATTCAGGAAGTAGTTTATTCATTGCATCTGGACGAGTTTACAGTTAAAGTAACTGTAATTTGTGTAAAAGCCTCCTAAAGTATAACTGAATGAAATGATAGGTTTGGTGAAGCTACCTTCCAGACCACAATGTGCCACGTCGGCTGCTGCAGCAGAGTCCCGTGTGCAGCAATGGTGGAGAAGAGCGTCTGCCCGGCGCTCTTCCTCACAGCGGGCCGCGGGTCAACGCACAGCTCGCCCAGCTTGGCGTACAGACACAACCACAGGCAGTCGAAAGGCGGGGCCGGGTGGAAGGGCCTGTTCAGGGTCTCTCCTTTCTCCTTGGCCTGCTTCTGCTGAGCCTCCTCCTCCCTCTCCAGCTCCTGCGTGATGGCCTCACCTCTTTGGAAGAAGTAGTCCGAAATGTTCCACTGCGGGTTAAAAAAAAGAGGAAGTGGGGAGAGCGGGGTTGGTGAAAGGCTTCTGGCGGTTTTGCGATCCTATTACCATAAAGTAATCTCGCAGGAACTGCCACACTCCAGGGGAAGTAATCCTGTAAACCACAGATCGATATCGGGTTTTGCATGTCCTGAATACTGTGTAGAGTATCTGTGAGATGTCAGCGGAGAGGTTAAGTGCACTTAAATTGGATCAAAGAAAGCAAAACAAGGATGTATGTGCTATAAAGGTGTAATCGGATTAAAGAAACTATATTTCAGCTTTTAAAGGATTACTGAAAAAAACCTGATTTCAACAACCCCATGAGGACGGCAGGGTGATTCTTCTCATTCACTGCTCATTTAGAGAAATCTATAACCAAAGACCACTCAGGAGATTTCTTCTGTTGGCTCCTAAAAAAGTGTGTATGTGTGGACCGGAACACCAAAAACCTCTTTCCACCAGGCCTCATCAGAAACCAGTTCTTGTGTTTCGGCCACCAGAGAAAAACCTTTCCTCTGACCAAACTTCTCGCTGGGTTAGAGGAAATACCCGCTCACGTCCGAGGCAAAAACTACAGAAGCTAAACTTTGTTGTGGCTAAAGACGGCCTGAATAAATGAATTAGTAATGTAGATCTGCACATGTGCTTATATACAAGTCCAGAGCAGAACACATTGATTTTTAAACAGAGAGGAGAAGACGTGACTTCCTCTTGACAGCAGGGGGCGCTGTACTTTAAGGTGGAAAGAAACATGTAGATGTACTCAGGCTGCGGCACTGAACATGTTTTCGCGTTTTGGTAAAGATCCAATGTTTTAGGTGACAGCTATTACGATTTAGTTTTGCCGAAAAAAATCGTCAAATTTGGCGCCCTCCCCTGGCCACGCCCATTGAGCTACAAAAAATCATTTAATGACATTTATTCGTCAATGTGTGAAGTCAACACCGGTAATATTTGAAGTGGATGAGAAAAAACGGTGGTACTAGTTCGATCAAATACATACCCTTTAAATCGTCAAAATCGGACGTTTTACTCCAATTTCCGAACTTCTTATTCGGAATTCACAAAGGTCGTAAGAGACTTTTTTATAGATCTTGGTACGATAGTTATGCACACTGAAAAATCAGGCCCGTAGCTCAAAGTAGCCCAAGGGGCGGCAGGTTTAAGTCACTAGGGGGCGCTGTGGAGCACGAATCTGCATGGAAACAGTATAGATGCACTTGCTTCATTTGTCAGAAAAAATCGTCAACTTTGGCGAGCTCCCCTGGCCACGCCCATTGAGTTAGAAAAAATCCTTTCATAACTCTTTATCGTCAATGTTTCCAGTATATACAAACAAATTTTCAAGATGATCTGAACATAACTGTGGGACATGTTCCAATGTCGAGATCGATGGGAGTATCTGAGTATCTGTGGCGCCTGCCTTTGGAGAAACGAACCGTTTCTTTAACAGATCTCGAATGGAACCAACTCTAAACCAGTACGACCACCAGTAAGAAAGCCCGCCTTCGTACTGGAGCTTAAATAGAAACGGAGCAGACGTATTCTCTCACCAGCAGCCCGATGGAGGTCAGGCTGATGTTTAGTTCTTGGTTCTGAAGTCCGAAGCTGCCGGCTACATCCACGACGATCTGGAGGCACGTGCAAGGCATTGTGGGCAGGAAGTCCGTCACCACCAACTGCAGGCACTGGAAGGCTGTTCGGATCAGCGACTCCCTGCAGGAAAGAAGACGTTGGTCCTTCGTTTGTTTGGGATGAAACTGAAGTGAAACACAGATTCAGTCCGTCTCCTCCCCCCTCTTACCCTTGATCATTACGAATGGCTCCTATGACTCCCAGGACCAGGGGCCAGCCGGGCCCCAGGCTGTCCCCTTGGCTCTGGAGGATCTGCAGGACACTCTCCAGCTGCTTCTGCCGGATGTCTGCGTGCAGCACGTTGGATAACTCCTTCAGAGGGTTCAGCAGCAGAAGCTGCAGCCGCTGTGGAATAAAGATGCGGTGGATGCTGAGATCTTCATACCTGGCTGGTTTTATTAGTTTTGATCTCTTCAAAGCTGTAAAATAACTCCTCTTTGCTAACACGTTAACATGCAGAGGCTAAAGCATGCCCACAGTTTGTCTTTGGCATTTCTGCAGGACGAGCATCCTCTCTGTGTCCCTGTGCTCTTCTGTTAACCTGCACTCCGTTCTCCTGCCCTGCTTTGATTCTCTCTGCACCGTTCTCTTCATCTTTCCCTCTGAGGTGAAGGTCACAGACTCTGTGTTCCTGAGGGACAAGGTAAGTGCCTGTGACATTTATGTTTCCCTCTTTAAAGCATTTGGCTCACTCTTATCTACCGTGAAACACTGACACAGAGGAGGAGAGCTTGGAAATGTCACACGCGTTCCAGGAAGAGACATCTACAGAATAAAACACGGTGTGCTCCCGCGCTGTTAGCACCACAGAGCTGGTTGAACTGGGTGGTAAAGTTAGTGGAAGGGACGCAACATGTGCAACAAGTCAGAGCTCATTTCTGCAGGTATTTTAAACATCATTATTCTTTCGCTCTTCTCTAAAATCTAATCTGAAAAAAATAGAAATCCTCTCCTCACTTCAGGCTTTTGGCATTCCTCATAGGAACAGGAAGGGCAGGGAGATCCCAGAACAGAGCCTACAAATTTCACATTTGATGTAGTTTTGTGAAAATACAAACAAAAATAGAAAGTGTTTGATCTGTTTTTCTTTGGTGAAGACTCCCCGAGGCGACTAACAACAGGATAACGACCATATCGTTGGAAGCAGACTCATTTATGGCTGAAATACACCAGATGCGTCTGCGGTCCTGCTCTGCTCCGTTGCGTGTTGACTGCGGACACCAACTCACACCAGCTGCCTGTTTAGACGTTTGATGTTTTCTTTCATTGGTGAAGTCAGATACAATCTGGTTTTGATATGGTTTGTTTTATTTTGAAAGTCTCGGGCTCTTTTTAAGTAGTTTCCGTGCGCTACTTCCTGTCCCGCTCGATCTTCCCTAAGGTGAATTCACGCGTCCAGCAAAAACAGGAGGGTTGCGTATTGGCTGCGACCTGCTGGACCAGGCATGCAGCCGGACCGCAACGGAGCGGATCCAGTGTGAGTGAACACACTGACTTGAATGGAGCAGAGCCTGACCAGAGATGCATCTGGTGTATTCCAGCCGTGAGGAAAAGACTGGATCCAGGAATCTGCTGACTGTTCCACTTCTGATAAGACTCATTTAATATAAACACCAGATGATCAGCCCACCTCTTCTTCAGCAGAGGGCTAACAAAAGACTCTACATTATATCGCCACCTACAGGCCAAACAGATTATTTTTCTCTGCGTTTCCAACTGAAACGCTGCGGAACGTCGTTGTGTGAACGGGGCCACATGCTGAAAAGTTTGGTCCACATACCTGATTTTGAGCCAGCGGAGGGTCGTGCTTGTACGCCAGCCCGGCTTTGATGAGTGCCGTCAGCGCCTCCGCCCCCCACTCCCTCATCCTGGAGTTGGGGTGCTGGCAGACCTGCAGGGACACAACCACAAAGACACACAAATGCAGACGCATGCAAGCACTGACGGGTCTGACGCAGAGGCTGTTTGGAGCTCCCGGCGGTGGTCGGGTGTGAAAGAGTGGGTGGGATAAACTACAGAGTGTGGATCCCCTGTGAGAACAGGACACGCTGTGACAGACAAAGTGATCATCCGCATATAGAGACACACGGAGAGGCCGGGCTCCACAGAGGAAAACACACATTTACTCATTTTTGAAGCTTCAAAGTTAATCGTTTCTGCCCCATGAGGAGGTTTTTCAAACATATTTCAGCTTCAACTTCCTCAAGCGGAGCCAATACGGCTCCAAACCCGGACGCTCCGTGTATTTCTATCAAATCATTTGGCTACGACGGTCCTGCACATTCAGGCTCTAGATCTCAATCATCAGGGTATATCTTTCTAAATAAAAACATGAGAAATCTCAGATGTTCATTGCACTGAGTGTGAATTTTAAAAAAAGCCTGCAAGCTTCAGCTTCAGATTGGGCTTCGGTGACAATCAGGCATTGCAATTTTTGCACATCGAAGGAAATGCACTGCGGACACGTTCCCGAGAGAGCGACCTCTCGACTCCGTCAGACCGCGAGGGGGAGAGGAACGGATTGGGTGGAGGAGAAAAGAAACGGGAGGAAGCCAAATGATTACGGAGGAGAGAAGTAGAGCTTACCTTCTGCAACACACAGACGGGAGAGCGAAAAAAAAGGAGGAGAGATGGACAAAGAACATGTGAAGAAAACATCCAAACACACCGATTCACACACTTTAGAAACGGAGAATCCTCTTCATGATGTGACTCAAAACTCAGAGTGTTTATAACTTAAAACATAACGCGAGTCATCCAAAACTGGAGATGCAACTTTGAATCAAATGTTTGGAAAATAAAGTGAAATATTTTTCCGTATTTAAAGCAAGTTTATGTGTAAAATTTAGAGGAAAAAATGAATCTATTCCACTTCCTCTTACAGCTTTCACACAAGTATTTCTCTCCAGCTGACTTTTAAAAGCTCTGACTCTGTCGTTTATTTCTTGAAGTTATATATGGAGGCTGCGTGTCTCTGAACTCCTGAAGCCATGCCTCTCTGGTGTTTGAAAGCTCTCTACCTGCAGCAGGTGCGACCTACGCTCTGCCCCCTGTGGGCTGCAGCTTTAAACGCTGGATGTTACCTCCAGTAAGTGTCCGGTCAGGGGTCTCCATAAGATCTCGATGCGATCCATGTTGACCAGGCCGGTTTCTAGCAGCTTGGCCACGGCGAACAGAGACGGCTCCTGGAATAAAAACACATTTCAGCTCTTAAATAAAGACGACGCTTCTTCCTCACTTTGCAACTAATCAGGATTATCTGTGTGAGAGGAGGAAGGTCCTGAAGGGCGACTTCTGTCCTCGAATAAACATTTTCATCCAAGCGAAGATGGTTTGGCAGCCATCTTCATTTTAGTCTTTTGGACTAAAATGCTCATGAGTTAAAGTCATGTTTAAGCCGTATCTACATGTGATAGTTTGAGTCCAGTTTTAGTAAAAAAAGAAAGAAAGTATTCGTCTTTTAAGAAGATAATTTAGGTCAATAAGTGTTGGAAATTGGAATCAAGGTTGACAGGTTGTATCAAGTAGTCACCATTATCTGTATCTGTATCTGTATCTGTACTCATAGGGGCGTGGCCTAAACCAGAAGTGGGCGTGTTTTGTCCAAAAATGGGCGGGCCTTAAATCCGAACATTATTTTAAGTCTGAAACTGGCAAGAATTGATTTGAAATGGCTATATTTATTTTTTATTTAAATGGAAAAAAACAGCCTCAAAAGAGATTCAAACTATTGTTGTTTATCACAATAGTAATTATGATCTGTGTAAATTTAATAGGTGATTTGTGCAAACATTCAGTGGTAAAAAAATAAAAAATATGCCTTGTTGTTCACTTTATTTTCAAAAACACTGTGCTCAGAATGGGCAAAGCTTTCCAACTAACTTTCTCACCAGCCAAACTAAAATAAAGCAGCCAGTTAAAAAAAAAAAAAAAAAGACCGGTGTGGAGAAACTAGGGGGACACGCGACACAAGGAGTTTACAGCTTTAAGCCTTCAAATGCGTTGGGTGGACGTTGCAAAACAGTTAATCAAGTAACTTTAAATATAAAAAAAGAACTAAAGAGATGCGAGACAACGAAAACCTTAAAAAAACGGTCCCGAATTGAAGCAAGAGGCACTGACCAGCGGGACACGAGCCGTTTTCAGCCCCGTCTTGTCACATGCATCGCGTATGACAGGAAATAAGTTGAAGAAGTAACTTTAAATACCAAACAAACCTCAATAGAGACGAGCAGAAGAAAACTGAGTGAGTAGTACAGAGATTAGAGCAACGTAAACTACAGTCAACTCAAGCAAGCAAGAGAAGTAGTCGCTGTCACTCGCTGCCTGTCTGTGTGTGTGTGAAAGAGGAGAGCAGGCACCTCCTCGCTGCAGCATGTGGGTGCAGGGAGGGGGGGTGTGCTGTGTGTGACTGGCCAATCACAGAGCAGGAAGAGTGAAGACAGTAGTTGTTGCTACCCAGTGAGGATTCTTTTAGCACGGATACGAATAATCCTAAAAAAAACTCGTGTTGTGCTCGGACTCAGCAAAAATGCATTATCCGTAACGAGTACTATCGTCGTATCGTTTCTGACAACCAAACTGGTCTGAATGAACGGAGCTAAAAACTGCTTCTGCTGCCCAATGCGTGCTCATCTTTATGGCGAAGTGGGTTGTGAAGAGGTCTGGCTGTGGTTTAGTCCATGAGCGAAGCGCTCAGACGGTCAGATGGAGCAAAGCGGTGTCTACCTTGTTGTTCCCATAAGCCATCTCCATGGCTTCCAGAGAGAGCGAGCAGAGAGCGTTGATCAGGTGATGCAGCGACACGTCATCCAGGTACCTGCAGCACAAAAACAAATCAGGAACTTCAGTTTTATCTTCACATTCTGCAAAGCAAGAACAGTGATGTTCAGACGAAGCACTGGTGCTTACTGGGAGCTCTCAAACAGCCTGGACAGGATGTTGGAGATGACGGGAAGGTCCGTCATCACGGCTGTGGTCAGCACCTGAGCAGGTCACACACACCAAAGCATCTGTTAGGTATAAAACAACAACAAATGTGTGTGTGAATCCCATGTTTCCTTACAAAGACTCACCGTACTGGGTCCCTCCACAGCTCGTCCAGGCTTCAGGGCGCCGCCCGCTCCTGGTTTCAGACCCAAGATCCAAACTAAGTGCTGCAAGAGAAAAGGGAGACACTGATGAGAGGAGAAACTGCTCCTACATCAAGCAACGAGGTCACAAAGTGCACAGACAGACTGACAGAAGATGATTACTGATCCTTAATGAGAGGAAATGCAAACGAGTGACGGCTGATTGAAGTTTCTCTGAGCTCCTTTCAGCTTTTGAAACTAACAAAGAAAAACGTTTTGATCACTGAAATCCTGCAGGTTGGATTTTTTTTCTGCATCCTTCATCTTCGAGCGTCATTAACACTTTACAGCAGAGGGAGTTTACATGCATGTGTCTGATTACATTAGTATGTGTGTGTGTGTGTATCTGTGTGTGAGGTGTAAACACGTGGTACCAGGTGGCAGTCGTACCTGCAGCGTAGCCAGCACCAGCTGCCAGGAGGTCCCCAGCACGGCCCCGTGGCAGTGAGCCAGGTTCAGGAGGGTCCGCATGCACTGGATGTTCTTCGCCGTCAGCTGACAGGAAGGAGACAGAAAAATGGTTCAACATACAGATCATAAAGAGCAGATGATCAGAAAGTCTGGCTTCATGTGGGAGCTGTGATTTATGCATGATGCATGTTAATGCATGCCTTTGCATCTCTGTTAATTATTCACGCCTGGGAGCCTGTGAGGGCATGTTTGTACGCTCAGAGATGCTGCAGGCTGAAAAAAAAAAATTGGTGTACATACATTATCGTGTCATATTTTACACGCTTTAACTCCAAAACATGAAGACTGAGGAGTTTTTTCTATTTGAGAAGCAGAGGAGAGGATTCTGGCACAGTATTGGATTTTTTGTTTTATAATTAAAGAAAACTTTGAATTTTTTTATTTTTATTTTATGCAGTTTTTTGTATTTCAAACAAAAGTTGTGTACATATAATCACAAATACACATTTATACACAGAAAAGAACACCAAAGAAAAAAGAGGTCAGGGGTTAATAATCTATACATGAAAGCACGTTCAACAGAAGATTATACACAAAATGCATCTCTGTTAAAAGTCATGGATGGGTTTTTTTTCCCATTTCTCCCATAGTTTTTCCCCCAGTTCTTTTTGGAGTCTAATGGAAAAAGTCATTTCCTCTAGAAAATGTAGTTTTTTTAATAAAATTGATAAAAAATACCAACTGTAGGGCACTTCTTCTGAAGCCAAAATTTTGTAATGGGCTTTTAACTTGCTGCCAGTAAAATATTAAGAAGATAGGCGTCACCTTTACTCAGTCCGTCAGGTGTTTGTCCAAGGTAAAGGGAAATTAATGTTGTACCAATAGTAAAACCAAGTGTTTCTGACATAATTGTTGACACCGCCCTCCAAAAAGACCAGAAAACATGAGCGTGATCAGCCGTCTCCGCTCCACAATCCCTCCAACAGGAGAGACGGCTGTTACTTTGTTTTGATTCCTGTTTGGGAGTCAGGAAAAAAATTTTTTTTGTTGTTTTTGTTAAAAAAAAAAAACAACAACAATTTTTTCCAAATTTAAATCCTTCACTTTAGTCTTTGTTTATAGGCTGGGTTGAAAAAGCATGACCGCTTTTCTCCAGCAGAGAGCGAAATGGGTTTTTTTGACGATCTGGTAACACGAGGTCAGATCCTCTGAATAGTAGGGATAGACCGATTATTATCGGCCGGGCCGATTATCGGCGCATATATTTGTCATTTTGACCCATATCGGCATCGGCCTTTTTTTTTAATACGACGGCCGATAATAGGTCACTTCAAAACTTGGCAAAGGAAAGCTATTCTTAACTACTTTACTTCGGTTAGCGAAAGTCCGCTAGCTTAATGCTAACATGAATGGAAAATCCCATTGACTGGCTAACGCAATTAGCATCGTGACTATCTCACAGTCTATGAACTTATTATAACTTTAAATAAAAATTTTAAACAAATAAATAGCTCCCTTAAGTTTTCTACAGTATATAAACTGTTTCAAAATTTCAATACAACTAAAATGTTTATCTCTTTTTTTAACTTCAAACAATAACAATAACAATATCATTTTCAAGAGCCAAGCAAGCTGTGAAAGTTATAATAAGTTCATAGACTGTGAGATAGTCACGATGCTAATTGCGTTAGCCGGTCAATGGGATTTTCCATTCATGTTAGCATTAAGCTAGCGGACTTTCGCTAACCAAAGCAAAGTAGTTAAGAATAGCTTTCCTTTGCCAAGTTTTGAAGTGACCTATTATCGGCCGTCATATTAAAAAAAAGGCCGATGCCGATATGGGTCAAAATGACAAATATATGCGCCGATAATCGATCTATCCCTAGTTCATAATTTCCCATAATGCACTTTTCATTACAGTGTAGTTTTTTCATGCTATGTTTGACACGTTTGAACAAAAGTTGCACTGAATTAAACAAATAGTACAAACTGTGAAACTGTGAAACTGTGTGATGCTTTCAAGCGATACATTTTTTCATTTGTTAATGCAGCCAGGATCTAATGGGGTAAAGAAAACTTGGTGATGTTATTATTTCAAGTGAGGAAAAAAAATACATTATAATTTTTTGGCCAGTGGAAAAAATATTTGGCTAGTAGAATTTTGGAGTCTACCAGCCAATGGCCGGTGAGTCAGAATCCTAGTTTTACACCCTGCTCACGTGTGATGTTTATCTTTTGGGGAAATACAGTTTAGGACTACTGCGCTGTAGTCCACTTCTCCTCCTCCTGAGACCAGATCCTCCATATCCTCATTTACTGAGATGCTCCTGTGTTTGTGTTTGTGTGTGTGTGTGAGTGTGTGTTTCTTACCACCACCGTGCCCTGCGGCTGGGCGGTGAGAGGCTGGCCCACAGCCACCACCTGCTGATGAGATTCACTGGAGGGGCTGATAATCTGCACACTCTGGCCCTGGATGGAGTAGGCTGTGGAGAATAAACACACACCCACACACACACACACACACACACACACACACACAAACAAAGCACACAAAAGGAGAGCGTTTCACTCAGAGTCAGTCACACACACGAGCTCACGACATGCAAGAAAAGATTCCTTAATTAACTCCGAAGCAAACATCCATCGAAAGTTGAGACCCAATTTGGCGGCTTTATCTCTACAAGCTAATATGCAAATAATGGATGTCTTTCAGAGCAGCTGTAAGTGTGTGTGAGTGTGTGTGTGAGTGTGTGTGTTTGCATTCCCCTGACACGTTCTTCGTGGTGTTCCTAATTAGACGCCACAGAGAAAAGTGGATGGATTAAAGCAATGAGAGCAGGGCAGCAGGGACACGTAGATGGCAAACAGTTTACACGTTAAGCTCAGTTTTTCAGCACGTCTGTCCTTCAGGGAGCCGAGAGGAGCTCATTAGTTCAGAATAAACACACATGACCACAGGCCCTTTCCAGTTTGCTGGGTTCGCTTCAGTTAAATGTTGGACTTTCTGATTCAGAAATAAAAAGCGTGAGAGAAATACGAACCGGACGGCAAATAGTCTGGTTTTCAGTTTATGTGGCAGCTCATTCAAAAATAAGAGAGTAAAAAAAAAAGGTGAAATGTAGTGACTGTGTCTACCTTTGCTGGAGAGGTTGGCGGCGTTGCTGCTCAGAACAGTCAGGGCGTAGTGCGGCGGCAGAGAGGCCTTGCAGATGGCGGTGATGAAGGCGTCCCGAGGCGTCACGAGGCCCAGACGCCCACACAGCGAGGCCATGGTGAGCTCTGCCTTCAGGATGTTCTCTGTAGCCGTCTCATCGGTGCTGAGAGACAAGACGAGAGAGGAAAAACAACAACAGGGAAGAGCGTCAGGACACAGACGATTCAGGACAAATTGCTCCAGTTAAAGCTGCAACAAAGGAGATCGATCCAGCTACCATCCAACCAGCACTGTGTGTCTAAGAGTAGATCTGAACACACGGTGGGACCAGACCCTCATGGTGAGCGTTACTGAACAGTACTGTCCTGCAGGAAGTCGAGTAACGCTCTAAAACTGATCAGGAAAAGACGATTCATAAAGAAAGAGAGACGGAGCATCAGAAGATTCACAGAAACAGGTCTTTACTCCAGAGACATGAAGTCAAAGAAAGTCAAGGTGAGCTCAGGGAGGAGAGTTTCCTTCAGCATCCAAAGACTCTCAGAAACTGGGACTGGAAACTCTGACAGGAAGAGGTCTGGAAGAGCCAAAACCAGAACCTGAAGACCAGTTTGTGAGAGTCCACAGCTTCAAGCTCCACAGCTTCAAAGAGGAGGTAGAGTCCCAGTCTGAGTCTGAGTTCCTGTGAAGACTTTGAGATGCAGCTTTGAGGGTCAGACTGCAGAAAGAAAGACCTCCATCACTAAGACAGAGTCAGAAGAAGAAGAAGAGGCTGGACTGGACCATCAGACACCACCAAGGGACTACTGAAGACCCCAAGATGGAGCTGTGGACTCATGAACCAAAGTCTGAACTCTCTGCTTCATCATCAGGATTTTTGTTCTCCGTACGTGGAGCAGGCTCAGGAGAGGACGGCTCCTCAGAGTGAGACATCAGATGGAAACATGGACCAGGAACCATGATGGTCTGGACCTGATTCTGCAGCGCCCCCCATGCAGGACTCTCTGGAATGAGCCTGGTTGGTCTGGGGTTCATCCTACAGCAAGATAATGAGTCCAAAACATGAGTCCAAGCTCTGCCAGAACCACTTTAAGACCAAAGAAGAAGAAAGTCAGCTTGGAGACATGCAGACTGAGACCCTCTGGAGCTGGTCTGGGATGAACTGGACTGAAGAGAAAAACAAAGAAACAGAGGGACTTGAGACCATGATCAGATGTTGACTCACCTGGCGTCGAGCAGCAGAGAGAGAGCGGCCAGCAGACCACACCAGCAGGCGCTGACCATCTCCTCCCACACCATGTGAGCTCCTGCATCACAAACAGGAGAAACAGGAGAAACAGGAGAAACAGGAGAAACAGGAAGCATTTCTTTAACTTCAGCCACAAAAATAATTCAGTCTAAGAGAGACTCCAAACTGTCCACCAGGGGTCAGAGAGGAGCCCCCACAGACCATGAGCATGGATGATATGTTCCTCTTTTTATATTTTGTTTCTTCACTCTGTTTTCTTCGGTTTAAGATCCCGTTCTCCTCCCTGCACTCTCCTGCCGTCAGTTCTCACCTTGTTGCGGCTGCCACTCCTCATCAGGATGAGTCTCCCTGAACTCAGCAGCTGCCTCCTCCTCCGCGCCCAGCTCTCGTTCAATCATGGAGGTGATGCCCCGCACCAGGTCCAGCAGGGCGCTGAAGGCCACGGACATGGCGTAGCCTTCTGGGATGGACGGGGGCTCCACCTTGTCCAGCATCTCGAGGCTGAGTGATGAGAGACGAGAGCGAGGTGGGATGAGACGGGAGGTGTTTGTGTTTCTTTGTGTCAGTGCTGGATTTAAAACCTGCAGTTTCAACCTGAAGTCTGCTATGAGACCATGAGATCTATAAGTTTTGAACCCAACATGAGGACTGAGAATACTGTTATCATCACTCTTTGGAAACTGAGCTCTAAACCTCTCTGGATTTTATTTTATTTTTTTAACTTTTGATGTTTATATTGTTTTATAAAAACTCACTGAACAAGTGAGGACCAGGACATGAGTTTACAGAAGGTAAAAAATAAAACTTTAAAAGAGTCTTTGTGGTTATAGAAATCCAATTTTTGCCACAGTTTATCTCTTTTCTCCTTCTGAAGCAAAGAGTAAACATGATGGCTGGAACGATATTTTAAAAACACACCAAACGTCCACCAAGTCACGGATTTGGAGGGAGTTTTCATGGAAAACATTCATTGATTCGCTTCTTTATTACCCCCAAATTAAAAAGCAAACACTCTAAAAAAAGTTTACCATGCTGGAGAGACTGTGGAGCCATAAATGCTGACCATTCACACATATTTTTGAAATGTAATAAGATTCTGTTTTTCTGGAAAGATGTACATAAGACCATACTGGAAATATTGAGATATCATGTTCCTATGAGTTTTCTGTTTCTTTACACGTGTTATTTTAAATTACCTGAGGGAAAGGTACAAGTAAAAGACCAATATTTAACAAAGATACTGTTGGTAGCTGCGAAAAAGTCTATTACGAGGAAGTGTATGGAGTTAAATTAGTGCCAAAACCTCACAAACACAAAAACTGTGTTTTATTTGCGGCCAGTGATTCACAAACAAACTTAGTGTGATTTGCAAAAGCAAAACGTAATTCACAACTAATGTATTTAGTTTGATTAATGAAAAAAAATGTCTCTCCAACAAATACATCCTGATTCACAAATACAGAAAAATGTATTTTCACTGAAATGAAAATATCCTTGAGGCCGAAAAATAAAATCTGTCAAGTACAAAAAAAATTTTTGTTCAAGATTTAATTTTTTCTTCTCAAGTTAAAAAAAAATCTGCAAGTAGGAGAAAAAAATTCTGAAAGTAGGAAAAAAAATTCTGAAAGTAGGAGAAAAAATTGTGCAAGTAGGAAAAAAATTCTGCAAGTAGGAGAAAAAAATCTGCAAGTAGGAAAAAAATTGTGGAAGTAGGAGAAAAAAATCTGCAAGTAGGAAAAAAATTGTGGAAGTAGGAGAAAAAATTCTGCAAGTAAGAAAAAAATTCTGCAAGTAGGAAAAAAATTGTGCAAGTAGGAGAAAAAATTCTGCATGTAGGAAAAAAATTCTGCAAGTAGGAGAAAAAATTCTGCATGTAGGAAAAAAATTCTGCAAGTAGGAGGAAAAATTCTGCAGTAGGAGATAAAATTCCTGCATGTAGGAAAAAAATTCTGCAAATAGGAAAAAAAATCTGCAGTAGGAGAAAAAATTCTGCATGTAGGAAAAAAATTCTGCAAATAGGAAAAAAAATCTGCAGTAGGAGAAAAAATTCTGCATGTAGGAAAAAAAATCTGCAGTAGGAAAAAAATTCTGCAAGTAGGAAAAAAATTCTTGATTGTGTTTGTGAGGTTTTGGCACTAATTTAACTCCATAGCAGTGGGGTAAAGTAAACCCACCAACTCAAGAACAACGGCTTGAGACAGTCGAGGAAATTTTCATAAAGGAAAAGACGACACATAGACTGAGATTACAAGAAACAGACGGACGACAAGTGGGAGAGACGGAGATCGTTCAGGACAAAATCAAGCGACACAACAACAACAAAAATAAAGAAACTTATAACTATTAGTTTTCCAAGGAAGAAGATCTCTGGAGGATGGACCCCAAACAGCCTGTATTGAACTTGATTTATTTGTGTGTATTTTTTTTTCCTTGATATGGGACACCAAGTTCAGTGGTGGGCCGAATGTCTTTCAAAATGTGCAAATAATCAATAAAAATTAAAGTAATTAAAAAAAAAAAAGAGTAAACATCATTTTTTCCATACTGTGAACAGTTAATGATGTTTTTAAGCAGTTTAATGGAGGGACAGTTCTTCCCCAGCCTGCCTTTTGTTATTGCTTTCTTACTTGCAGCAAAGAAAATCTTTAAATGATTTCTAAAAACCTCTGAAACGAGGAGTTCCACACCTCTCCTGAAAGGTTGGATGGATGGACGAGAGCAGGAAATGTGTACGAAGTCAGCCGACGCCGCTCCACACACCCTCCAGCAAAAACACTGTGACCTGCTTAATTTGGAGTCAGCTGCTTTAAACTGAACTCTGGAGCTGTGATGGGGATTCGTGCAGCTGAACGGAGCTGATTTAAATCATGCGCACAAAGAAACAGACTGCAGCTGCAAATATCAAAACCTCAAGTTCGGTTCATGCACGCTGCACGGAGGATTGTCAGGCACAAACAGGCGCTTGTAGCTCTGCAGGTTTTTGCAGTTTGCTCGTTTTTGGGACCATCAGCTTCTTCAGGATCCCTGTGCTGAGCTGTGATTGGTGCTCTCGTCCCTGTGCAGTTAAAATCTGTCCTCATATGATGGACATGATGAGCTGAATGGAGAGAGGACACTGATAACAAACTGTCCTCCATAGAGTGAGCCTCAGGAAACAGCTGGACTCCTGCCGACAACGCCAAAATAACCAGAAGCCTGCTAAAGGAGCTCCAACCAGATCTTTGAAGTAAATCTGTGTAAAGCACTTACTACGTGGCCTTCGCACTTCCCTGGACGCTGACGGTCATGAGGGGGATCCAGGTGCCTCGGTACTCAAACGCAGCCTGGGTGGTCAGGTTCCCACCGACCCCTCCTGTCCCCTGACTGCTCTGCGCTGTGCTCTGAGTCCCAGATCCTGAGCCCCCTGAATGGAAAACCACAGATATAAAAACATCCGTTTGTAAAGACTGGAGTCTGTTCGGGTTTAATCTCAGGTTTGTACAAAGTGAGAGACGTCTGTAAACCGACCAGCCGGTGCGCTGACTGCAGCAGGGTTCCCAGCGTTGGGGACGATGAAGAGAGACTGGATGAAGGAGCCGAGCGCGTTAACGATGTCTCTGAACACCTTGGTGGAGTGCTGCTTCATGTCGTACGACTGGCAGAAAGACCTGCAAGACAGAGGAAGAAACAAGGTTTCTGATTGGTGGAGCAGCCTCAGTGTTTTTATCCCCCTCCAGCTGTGATGGACTTGGTTTAGCACCTCCTCATCAATGGTCTCCTTTGAGCCTGATAGTCTGAATGTGTCTCTGTCAGCTCCCGGTGTTCCAGTTTAAAGAGCGACCCTGTAAAGTGGTGACCTTCAGCTGAACGTGTCAGTGGATATCCCGTTTACAACAGCTGATCAAACACAGAAGAAGTCCTCTGAATGCATCCGTGTTTAGATTGATATACGAGTCATAATCTGCTCATCAGATCAGGATTTAATGAGGATCTGAAGCTGTTTGAGGAGGAAGCATCCTGCTCAGAGTCCTCAATCAACAGGGTCACTCTTTAAACTGAAACACCGGTCCGTCTCTGCCGTCTTCATGCTTTAAAGGACAGAGATCAACCGGTGTTTCTGCTATTGAAGCTGTTTCAAAGAGCAAGAAGCATGCTAAGCTAAAAGTTCCTGGAACTTTACCATGAAAGCAGGATCATTTCGAGTATTAACTGTAGGTTTTACGAGTAAAACACGATGAGAGGTGCTTTCAGATGACTGGATGTGAAGTGAAGGTACAAATTAGAGTATTATCGTCCTCAAACACAGCCTCTGCTGTGATATTATGCAACGGATAAATCAGCATTAAGGCTGCAAAGGGTCTGGGAAACGTCTGGTAAATTTTCATGGTAATTCATGAAATTTCATGAATTTTAGAAAATTTCAAGATTTTGTTGCCGTCAACTTCAATTATGTTTTTTTTTTTTTAATTCCCAGGAAATTTGGCAAATTTTCAGTTTTCTTTTTCTGGCCGTCAACTTGATTTAAAAATATTACATTAGACATGTCTGCATGCTTCTCTGCTTATAACAACAACAAAACTTTAATATCTATACATGTAAACGAGCAGATAAATGCAGTTTATATAAATTCCTGAAACATTTTGAAACCACTTCGTGGTGTCGTCTGATTGCTGGTGAAACACTCTTGAAGTTACATCGCCCGTCTCTCAGGGTTGGCGTCGTTTACCGTAGTAAATGCGGCTGCACACACAGCCGATGGACCGACTCCACAGCCACGGCTCTCAGCCACTGCGGCTTCTCCCCGTCCAAAAACTTCACCAGCAGAGACAAGAAGATCTCACACTCCGTCACCTGCAAAACAAATGCAAACATGTGCCCTGAGCTGAGGCTGGCGCTCAGTCTCAACCAAAGATTGATCAACTTATTGAAATTGCTGCGATGTTCAATTACTTAGACGCAGCTAAGCTCCTTGAAGCACCTGGAGCAGAACTAAGACAAAACTGCTAATCCAATGCTAATCAGACGAGATCAATTAAGCGAGGAAAATCCCTGAGTTATATCAGTGGGGCCAGTCAACCGTCCCCAGCCTCACCAGTAAGCTGTAAAAGTGCTTGATGAGCACTGAGACCACGCGCAGCAGCCTCATGCAAATGGGGAAGTAAGGTTTCTCCACGGGCGCAGGTGAGGCCGAGCTGCTGCTGCCCTGGCGGAACTTGATGTTTGGGGAGAAGAGCTTGATGACGAGCGGACACACTCGCTCTTTGAGGAGGAAGCTGAACTCCTGGTGCTGGAGGAGGGAACGCAGAGAGAGGAAGTCGTCAGTGAAAGAGGCACCTTTGGTAGAGTCGGTCCTCACCGTCTTCAGCACATACCTGAAGGAACACGCCTGGAAAATCATTCAGGACGGACTCCAGCAGCTCCAGACCGAACGTCCGGGTCATCTCTGTCATCCCCACCAGCCAGTAGGGGGCATCAGCGTTCACCAGCTGGCACAAATCCTGCAGGGAGGCGCATGACAGCGTTTTAAACAATGAGGTTTAATACAGTGGAGTCCTCGAAGTGCAGCGTGGGTGAAAAACTGACAGAGAGTCACTTCTACTCATTTCACCCCTGAAGGTTTAATCTAAGTCCTGTTCTGGAGGCTCCTTCCAGTTCTTCAGAAAAGATAAAACAGGTTTGAAACACAACTGTCTGAATAAGAGCTCAACATTGAGTGGAAGACTGCTGCCACCTGGTGGACGTACCTGGAAAAGCATGTATGCATCTTTAGCACTGGGCCTCAGGGTGCTGACAGACCGCCTGTTGGTGTTTCCCTGGACAGGAGGGGCCTGCTCCACAATACCTGAGTGAGGAGGAGGGGTGAGGGGTGGGGGTGGGGGGGGGGGGGGTACATGCAATACTTTAATCATTTAACAAACCGAATACAGAGCTAATTCATCAACTAATGAATGATTTATAAACTAAAAACTAAGCTTTAAAAAAAGAAACCTTTGCACAGGAAGTTTGGTAAAGCTGTGGTAAAAACTCCTGGTTCGCTGAAGGATTGTAAGAACGTCTGCACATGAGCCAAAAAGGCGTCCGCTTGTTCACCAAGCACGCGCAAAAAGGCATCAGTTATTTTTTTTTTGCATACATTTAAATGATCCTCGTTCCAAATAAAGCTACCTGACAGCTCACCACAGAGAGTTAATGTATTTATTTATTCATCCGAAGCAGCTGCTTTCTGTTGGCTCGCTGCAGGAAGTCAGCTGGATCTGCTCCTAAATCAAACGTTAAGGACTTCCTCTCTCCATCCAGCTCATCGTGACGGTGGGTAAAGTTTTCCAACATGATTCCACCTACGATCATACCGGTTTAAGTTTTCTGATTATAAAATTTTGTTGTATCTCGATATTTACACTGAAGGGACGCAATAAAGTATGAAGTCTTAAAGTAAAATGAAAAGTGGTCAGAAACAGACAGCTGACCCCTTGACCTTAGAGGAGTGTTCTTCTTCTTTTTGGAATTAAAACATCACCCACAACCTTAAAGAACTGTATTCTGTATTTTCACTTTCTTGAATATCAATCTACTTCAAATAAAATGCAGCGTGTGAAAATATCTGAGACGGCGCATCTTGATTGACAGCCGTGATCACGTGACTGCACGGAAACCACTACTAGAGTTTCCTCACTTCAAGCTGTAGAAACAAACCTGCAGTCAGTCAGAAAAACAGAAAAGAAAAGTCCCCGACTGAGACGTTAGATATCGCCAGCTACCATCGAAATGGTAAAAACGATGTACGGGGAGAGACTCGAACAAACATGATCAAAAATAATTCTAGAAAAAACAAAAAAATGTCTCTGGGGTCGCCAGAAATCAGCAACGTCAAAACAGGTTGTGAACCTCTGCTGAAGAGGGTTAATGAAGGTGCCAGACTGTGTGACATTTGGCACATGGCTTAAACTTATAACTGACTTTTATTTTGACTTTTATTTTATTTTTATTTTTTTAATATATTTATTTTTTATTTTATTTTTTATCTTAATTTTATTTTTCATTATTATTTTGACTTTCATTTTATTTCATTTTTATTTTCTATATATTTTTATTTCTTATTTTTATTTTTTTTTTTATTATTTTTATTTATTTTTTTTTTTTAATTTAACTTTTATTTTATTTTATTTTTATTTTATTTTTTATTTTTATTTATTATTTTTTTTAATTCAACTTTTATTTTATTTCATTTTTTAATTTTTATTTTTATATATTTTTTATATATTTTTATATATTTTTATTTTTTATTTTTATTTTTTTATCTTTATTTTTAATTTTTTCATTTTTATATATTTTTATTTTCATTTTAATTTTTTATTTAAATTATTTTATTTTTGACTTTTATTTTTATTTTGACTTTTATTTATCTTTTGTTTATATTTTAACTGCACAGAGCTGCAGGACTTTGTGTTTCATCAGAGCAGTTTGAGATCCAGACCTTCAGATGGAGCAGATCGCGAGGGGACTCATAAGCAGCCCTGATCCATTCCTAATGGATTCCTGCTGAAAACATGTACTTGTATCTGTATTTATGAGCTTCAAATCCTCCATGCATCACATTTCTCCCTGACATCTCTGCCCCGTCACCTTTGAACCGCTCATCCTCCGCCACCATCCTCTCGAACACCACGGTGACGACCTGTCTGACCGTGGCTGCTGCTGTGTTGTTGGTGATGTTGTCCTTGGTGAAGTGGAGACGGAAACACAACACGATGGCCTGTGCAGACACAAAACCAAGAAGGTCTACAGATCTGTTCACAAAGACTTCAGGCTGATGTCTGAAGTCGGGCACAGCTGTGTGTATTTATGGCTTTAAGACGACACCATACCTGCAGTTAAATAATACATGAGGATGACTCACTGTGGAACTAAACTGGGTTAAATGTAAACCTGAGAGATACAAAGGAGCAGGGAACATGTGCACGTGATCTATGAGCGTGTTTTCCTTCTACCTTTGACAGCACTTCATCGTGGACGACTGTGTTGGTGGTCAGCAGAACCAGCACCGTCTGCAGAAGCTTCAGCTCCTCCAAACCGTTTTCCATCAGCTGCCACAGCATGTTGATGATGTTTCCTGCTGCTGCCTGCCACGCAAACATAAAACACTTCATCAGTCACAGTGAAACTAAAACAAACTGAGCTTTTAGGAGCAGAAACAGTTCAAAGAGGCGGATTTGTCATCTTAACTCATGTGACGTTCAGAGCTCAGTCTGAGGTCTCAAAGCTCCCCAAACTAAAAACACTTGTTGTCCCAGCTGGTGCAGCCTGCTTGGAGGTCACAACATCCCGAGTTCAACCGCCATAAATCTCGCCGCCAGTTAACATCACATCACTTGATGCTCACTGTAAGTGACACTGCATGTCCTCTGCTGGGTCAAGCTGCCTGGGATACGAGAAGTCTTCACGCAAGCCTCCGAGCTGCTCTTTTGTGGAACACGATCAAGACGAGAGGACACAAAAACCAGCTCCATCCATCACAAAATTTCTGTGCTTCTAAAACCGTTGCATGATTCTGGGTGTGTGTGTGTGTGTGTGTATATATATATATATATATATATATATATATATATATAGAATTCAGAAACATACTGATCATTTAGGGCAGCGGTAGCAAAAACCTGACACTGAGTGGTGCTCCAATACAGTCAATAAGCATTGTTTATATGTTTGTGTGTGTGTGTGTGTGTGTGCGTGTGTGACAGCTAAAAACACCAAAGTACACTGATTATGTTGGATGCATTTTATGGAGGCCCTCTGAGGTAGGTGGTGGGTGGCTTGAATCAGAATGTGATGCAGATTTTTTCAGCTGCTCTGAGGTTTGTGGAGTTTTAGTTTTGCCTTAAAAAGAAGCGTTTATAGTTCTCTCCTTTCACCCAAACATTAAAAACCTCCTCACTTCCAGGGCTGCTTTTTTTTCTTGTCACTGAGCCTCTGCTTTTGTTCCCCACAGTCCAAGAGAACATCTACACTTCACCTCCTCTCCAACAACACATCTTTCCAGTCCACTGAACACCTTAACTCCGCTCCGTAACTCCGCTCTGTTCCTCTGCCAACCACTCCACATCGCAGCTTCTCCTGGCTGCAGGGTTCAAAGCTTCCTGAGGGCCTCACACGACAAACTGGCCTCAGTATTGATTCTTAAGATGTCGCTAGAGACGGACGACTCAAAGAGTTTGTCATGTTTATGTCAGTGTGTTTTTCTTTGGGGAAGGAGGCAGGTCTGTTTGACATCTTCAAAGAAAATGTCCATGAATGAAACTGACACTGAACTGAAATCCCATCAGTGTCTCCAAAACCACAAGACCAAGAGTGCCAGCGTCTCTGAATCTGAGAACTTCCCAAACAAAGACAAAAAAATAATCTTTTCAGTCTTATGATCTGGATGAAAATGTGGGACAAAGCACAAAATCATGTCCGAGTCCCCACACTAACAGCCATAGGGTGCCTGGGAGTCACATGAGCTGAGATGAGCCTCTGATTGGACGAACTGGCGATCTTAATCTTCTAAACTGCCGAGTTAGAAAAAAATTCACCCCCTGTGAAATTAGCGATTCAGATGGGAGACATCTTTTGTTCCAGGCTGTAAACATGTTTCTGCTGTGCTTTTTTTTGGCTTGGTGTGTTTGTGACTTCCTGTACTTCCTGTACTTCCTGAGCAAGCCTCAAGCGGACACTCGAGGAACAGCAGATTTTAGCACTTCAGCATCGTCTCATATTTTCAGGGCTGAGGTTGCCGCTTGGTCTTGACTCTTGAAGTGTTGAGCACTTAGACTCTGAAGCTTTGAAATGAAACCAAACAGTCATTAAGGGCTTTCAAAGTGTCGCAACATGCATGGGCCGTGTGAAAACACTGATGCAGCTGGGTTTGTCCCCACATTCCCTCCTCTGAGAGGAATTCACTGACAGTTACTGTGACCAGATGAGGGGCGTAAAGTACAGGACTGAATGAATAAACTCAGGTTATCTGTCCTAATGTTTGCTTCAGCTGATTGGTTATTGATTTGTTTCTTTGATCTGAATAAATTACCTTCAGGTATCAGGCGGAGGAGCCGAGGGTCACAGGTGAACTTAAACATGCATGTGTAAATAAATCTGCAAACTCTCAGGGAAAACCAATCAATGAAGAAACGTCCAGAAGCTGCAGAATTAGTATCCAGGAACAGTAAACTGAACTGATCTGTGACTCAGATATAACCTGTGATCATTTGATCATTTGACATCCAGGAAGGAAGCACGGATTAAAGAAATGTTCGCCGCAGCCGCGCTCGTCAGGGGTTACTGACTCGGCTCTCCTGGAGGTGATTATCACCTTGGGCGACTCTCTGAAGGTGAAAGACGCGGGGTGATGAATCTAAATGAGAGCCACGGGCTTTTATTGATTTAGTCTAAAACCATCAAACCAAAGAGGCAGAGCAGACGCCTGGAGGAGCTTCAATCCAGAGCTGAAACAGTCTGGTCCAGTGTAAACACAATGAAGCCATGACATCGTACAGTGTAACTGTATACAAAGATGGACGGCGAATGACGAACTCCATTACAAAAGTAACACCAAAGTAACTTCCAGTGACAGATCAACTGGTCTACTGGTGCTGTGGATAAAAACACTACGACTCACTAAACGTACTTAAACTTGACTTTAAAAAAAAAAAAAAAGGAATACTGGCACATAAAGTTCATGTTGGGCTGTAAAACCTTGAACCTGTTGACTCCTGGTCTGGCTCTGCTCAATATGTGGGTTTGTTGTTGTAGTAAAGATAGAAACCATCTGGTTGTTTTATTTTGAAAGTCACTGGCTGTTTTAATCTGGTTTCTGTGCACGACTTCCTGTCCAGCCACTCCTCTTCGGCCTCCCTCAAAAGTCCCTGAATAAACTTCAGTTGGTCCAGAACTCTGCTGCCCGGATCATCACTAAAACCCCCTCATCCCACCACATCACCCCCGTCCTTCAGCAACTTCACTGGCTTCCTGTTAACCAGAGAATCATTTACAAAATCCTTCTATACACCTTCAAGTCCATCCACAACCTCGCCCCTCCTTACCTCTCTGATCTCCATCCCGTTCCCTCAGATCATCCTCTTCCCTCCATCTCAATGTGCCCACTGCCCGTCTTTGCACTACTCTGGAACTTTCTCCCACCGGACCTCCGTAACTCCTCCACCCTGCCCATCTTCAAATCCAAACTCAGAACTCATCTGTTCAGACTTGCTTACTCGTTTTAAACTGTTTCACATGGACCTCCTTCCTCATTTTTTATTGTACTGTATGTTGTCTTTTATCTATATTTGTATCTTTTTTATATATACTTTCTGTACAGCGACCTTGGGTGTCCTGAAAGGTGCTTTTAAATAAAATGTATAATTATTATATTATTAATCTGCTTTTTTAAACTGATGAATCACAGCTCCAGTGAAAGTAGGAGGTTTGCACGTCTGCTGCAACCTGCCGGAGCAGGGACGGAGCAGGGACGGACTGTAGTGGATCCAGTGTGTGTTGACACGTCAACAGGTGTTTTAATAAACTTTTAGGTCTTGACTTCCTGTCCCGCTCCAGCTGCTTTTTGTGAATTGAAGCACCACTGCTCCTTCATCCGAGAAACACAGGAGGCTTGGGTACCTGAGCAGAGCAGAGCCAGACCAGAGACGCATCTGGTGTACTTCGGCTTTAAGCTTCAGTGTAGATGTTACTTTAAGAAACATGACATCAATGAGCTGCATGTCAACACCTAAACCCCGGTCGTGGTCCTTACCTCAGACACCACCTCATGGGACATGAGTCTCTGGATGGCAGCCAGACACAGCTGAGTGATCTTGGGCTCTTTGGTGCCGCAGCCCATCAGGAAAGGCTGCACGACCTCGGAGCTGTTCTCCTTCAGAGCTGCAGAGACGGACAGAGAGAGAAAGATCCGAGTTACCGAGAGTTTTTTAAACTTAACAGGAAATGCTGAAACTGAAGGTGTGAGGTGTCTGAATGTACGGAGGGCCTTAATATATTAAACATGATCAGGATCTCGTATTAGTAAGGCACGGGGAAGGATGCAGCGCATACAACTTCAAAACCACAGAATGAAATAACAGAGAGAACACTTTTAATAACCGTCTGAGGAAGCTCCAGAGTATTTTCCAAGGTTGAGTCATGTTTTATTTTTCCTAAAGTTAAAAAGATTCCTCTCATGTATAAAATCATTTGCAGTAGATTTTTTTGTGGCCTTGAAACACTCGTCATAAAAAGAAACCCCGAGCTTCATCATTTTCCCCTGATTAGTTTCTTTGTGATTAACACCTGCAGACGTCGCTCATCAATCTCTTTGTCACGCCTCATTAAGCTGCAGTGGAAACGAACACATTGAGGCTGGAAACAAAGATAAATGAACTCCTGGGCGCAGAGTGGCCGCTCGGTTTACAGTCAGGCGGACGGCCGACAGAGGAACTCAGAAAATGTCGACTATGTGTCGACTCGGCAAATGTTCCTGAAGCTGGACTCTGGGTATCAAAAGAACGATTCACTGGTCATGAGTCAGAGAGAGCACTGTATCAAGAGATTATTCTTCTTCTAAGAAAAAATACAAAGTACATTTTTCTTTGTATGAAGACGTAGAGATGGAGCTGCGTTTGAGCTTCAAAAGGAGCCCGTTGATCGAGTGTATCAAACTAAACACGGATGACTTCAGAGGACTTCTTCTGTGTTTGAACAGCTGTTATAAACTGGATATCCACTGACACGTTCAGATGAAGGTCACCACTTTACGGGTCGCTCTTTAAACTGGAACACCAGGAGCTGACAGAGACACATTCACACTATCAGGCTCAAAGGAGACCATTGATGAGGAGGTACCAAAACAGTTTCAGGATGAAACCCAAAAGTACTGTTGCATTTTAGCCTCTTGTTTACACGGAAATGGCGTTTGAGCGTCGGCGACTTATTTAATAATCGACGTCGTCGTTTGAATATTTTTTTAAACTTTATTTTTCCCTCAAAACTGCCGCTGTACTTTCACCTGTCTCGTCACCCGTGATGTCACTGGAAAAGTTATGCTCAACAGTATCATGGCTAGCCGGCAACAGAGCTGGAAAGTTTGGGAGCATTTTTCCAAAATAAAGGAGAAAAGTGTGCAATGCAAAATCTGCAAAGCAGAAATGTTCTTCCATGACAGTACGACGGCGATGCACGAGCATCTGAAAAGACAGCACGCCGTGGCTGATTTATTTTCTGATGAAGAATGACAACCTCGGCAAGCTAATTGGCTAGTTGGCTGCTAACATTAACGTCAACAGGGAGCTACCTACTTAACAGCGATGTCATGTTTGAACAGAAAATTGGTACATTAAAAAAATGTCAGAAATGCTGCTAAAAGCTGCAAAGTTCATTAAAAGCTGAATGAACTATGATATTAACTGTCTTCATTCTTAGTTAGCACATACCTTAAACACTTGAAGCTGGAAGCTAATGATGTTAGCTGTATGCTGGTGCAATAAGCTGCAATTTATGTATGATCAGAATAGACGACTAATCACAAAAAATAATCGGTGACTAGTCGATTATCAAAATAATCGTATGTGGCAGCCCTACTGACCATAAACGCAATTTGCACATTCCACTTTCATTGCGGGAACTTTTAATTGCCATGAGCGAACCGGACAACAACAACGGTTCAATGGCGAACTATCGTGTTGTGCTTGTGCTGCTGAATCTGCTGACTGCCTTTAACTAAATGTGCACCTGTTGCTCCACTTCTGCACTCGGATAAGACGCATTCAATATATACACCAGATGATCAGCCCGCCTCTTCTTTGGCCTGTTTGGGTCTGTTATGCATACTCCAGTGTGTTCAGTCCCTCAGCGTTTCCGTGTAAACAGATTTTTTCTGTGTTTTTGGGGATTTTGAGAGAAAAGATGTGAAGCGTTTAAACAGGGCTTCTCCACCAATCAGAAACCTTGGACCTCTGTAAAGTACGACAGTTTCAAATCAAACCCAGAACTAAGTTTAGACCCGAGTTCCTGCAGTGGAAAAGCTCCTTTTGAACTGGCATTCAGACTCTGAAAAGAGGTTTAATATTTGGTGACTTTGCACTCATAATCCTTTACCTCTCTGAAAACAGAAAAATCAGGACTAAAAGCTGGATACCTTTAGGAATAATGACATAAAATGATCACTTTCAGTTTTTCCTGGGAGGTGTAATCCTTCACAAATCAAAGTGGAGTGCACTCTGTCAGCCTGACAGTCACAGCTCTTCTCCCTCTCTTACTCACCTGCCAGTATGTCTGTGTTCCTGGCTGCAATGGTCTTAATCTTCACGATGCCCGACTCTGCAGCCTGGAGGGTGAGACACAGAGCAGACATTTATATTAGCTGTAATGTGTGAGAGAGGTGCTGATGGTGCAGCAGCACAGCACAAACAGTGGCAGACAACCTCCTGTAATGATAGCCGCAGGGAGAAACAGCTCGGCCCGGCTGCAGACAGCAGAGAGAGAGAGAGAGAGAGGGAGGGAGAGAGAGAGAGAGAGAGAGGAGCTGGGAGAGAAAACTTTTAAAAACAGGCTCAAACTAGAGAGGGATGTGTGAGCAGAGAGTGATTTCCCAAGTGAGGTGTCTGGAAGGGTTGAGATGCTGAGATACGGCGTAGGAGACGCAGGGATGTCAGAGGAGGGAAAGGGCAAGGAGGAGAAGATGAGCTGGAGAAAGAGTGAGAGAGAGAGAGAGAGAGAGAGAGAGAGAGAGAGAGTGCAGCAGAAAAACAGATATGAAGTATTTACAAGTCAAAATATCTCATCCGTCTACAACAACTTAAAGCAACGGGGAACATGTCTACATCTCTGCTCCAACCTCTCAGTATTCTCCACCAAACTCCTGTTTGTCATTACAGCCAGAAAAAGTCTCACAATGGAGGGCAAATTCAGAGACTAAGTTGTGCTAATGTGCAGGGTGAAAGACGTGGTCCGTTGGTAAAACTGATTGGTAAAAATGAAATTTAAAATTAACCCAAAAACAGAGAAAACAGTGATGTCTACGACACACTGACTCACTCAGAACAACAAAAACTCAAATCATCAAGTTTAGAAATGAAATATTTTAAATCATCAGCATCACTTTCATAACTTCTAGGAAGATGAATTATTTAATACTTCATGCTTTTGTGGTCACACCACACGCCTGGTTCTCCTGCAGTGCACTGAGGCAGCCTTCTACTACCCTCACAGCCATGAGATGGATCCCTGAGGCCTGTGAGGCTCTGGGGGACCGCTTTGAGTGCAGAGATTGGAGTGAGCTGCTGGATAAGTTCATTCTATTCTATTCTATTCTATTCTATTCTATTACAGAAATACAAATTTACCTCTTACAGGGACATTTATCAATGCATGCATCTGATAATAAACATAAATACCAACAAATAAAGTGTGAACATGTTTTTGGCTTTTATTTTCTTCTATTCCAGGTTGAGGAACTTCAAACCAGTTATAATAAAGACCAGGGATCGTACCTGTTGCTGTAAGAAGCTGCAATAAGCTCCGACTGACAGCAGCCTGGCATTTTTGTACACGTTCCTGCCCATATAGCATTTTAAGCAATAATGTTTCTACCTTACAAGGTTTAGAGAATTGTTTCAAAGAGGTGCTGAAGCTGAGATATCAGTCATGTTTTATACTCATGACATCATCATCATCATAATGAGAGATTATTGAACTACTCCTGAAGCATCTGATGGGGTTTTTATGGAAAGCCGTTCTAATATTTAAAAGCTGAGTTCGACTATCCTAAATTCGAATTACAGATATCTTGAATTCAATTTCGACTAGGTGAAATCACGTCACATTTGCCATTCATGTGTATTGGATGACTCATTGCGGATATCCAAAACGTCATTTCGGATATCCAAAATGTGAGTTACAGATACCTACAAATGAAATTTGGATATCTGTTATTCAAATTCAAGATATCTGTAATTCATTTTCGCCTAGGCGGAAATCAAATTACAGATATCTTTAATTCGCCTCAATTTAAGATATCTAAAAATGTATTTACGGAT
Source organism: Labroides dimidiatus (assembly GCA_030710495.1). Taxonomy (NCBI): domain Eukaryota; kingdom Metazoa; phylum Chordata; class Actinopteri; order Labriformes; family Labridae; genus Labroides; species Labroides dimidiatus. The sequence continues at coordinate 32,701,490 of CM061147.1, read as the reverse complement.
ATCTTAAATTTAATTTCGCCTAGGAGAAATTTAAAGTAAGATATCTGTAAATGGAATTATGACTTGTCAAAACTGAATTGTGGACATCTGAAAATGGAATTACAGATATCTTAAATTCACATTTCGCCTAGTCAAAATTTGAATTTCGGATATTCGAACTCAGCTTTTAAATGTTAAAACGGCTTGCCATAGGTTTTACAGTGGAGTAACTTGATTTTACTCGTCACAGTACGAGCTAACAATGCTAACAGCAGCTCTCCATCAGCACTTTACGTTTAGTCTGTAAGTCTGAACCTGCAGATGACAACTTCAGTGCAGGTGTGCTGATTGACGGGCCATGACTACATTATTCATCCCCTCCATCAGTCACCTCAGTGAGGACTCGTCGCTGACAGCTGCATGCTGAGCTCTCCAGAATCTGCAGACTGTGAGAAAGACGCACGCTGGAAACAGATGCTAAAGTGTGTTTTCAAGAGAGGAAATGAAACTTTCAATGAATCATAACACACTGGTCACAAATCAGAAGAACAAACAACGACAGGTCGACAGGTCTTTAAAACCATCATCATCATCATCATCATCATCATCCTTTAATCTCTGCTGCTATAAAAAAGCAGTATGAAATTTCAAAATGAGACAAATCTCAGTGATAACCAGGGAACCATTTCTGGTTTAACATGATGAAAAATGAGCTATAAATAACAAATCACGACCACATCCTCAATATTTGGCCAGCAGCAGGATTATAATTCAGCACGTCGTCAGACAAACTCCAGCGTGGAGCCGCTGAGGGAGTCGATTCTTCACAACCTGCTCAACAAGCAGTTACTTGGCAACCTCTGCTAACCGGCCTTTCAGAGCTCCTTAAAAAGTTAATCTTCAAAAAATGCTCGCCTCCTTCTCTCCTTTGTTCCCCACACAAAGCCAGAGGTCTTTACAAGGCAGCGAGGAGAAAACAGAGGGAGCTTTTTTTAGTCTGGGGTAATTACAACAATGCTGGGGCTGCTTTTGATATTCCCACAGGCTGAGACAATAACAAACTGCAGGAGATACAACCAGAGCGCCGAAATGTGAAAAATCTGGGGTAGTAGTGGGAGAGTTTCTAATGAAACAAACTAAATCATCATTTTCTGCCACATGGAGGAAGGAAGCAGGAAGGGAGCAACACACAGGTACTTCTCATAGACTTTAACTCTGCGTTAGCATCATCCTCTACTACAGACCGATGTCCTGACAGAGATGAGACTTTTGGACAAAGACGGCATTCAAAGCATTGACATACTCAGTTTGTATTAGTGATAGACCTATGTGCCTTTTTCCAGGGCCGACACCGATACCGATTATTAGCCGTGAAGGAGGCCGATAACTGATATATAAGTGAATATATTGGCATCAAAATTTTGAATAATACAAACTCTGATCCTTAACTTTGTTTAAATGCCTTTCAGCACATGTTGATTTAACATTTTCCAGGCTCAGCAGCATGTCTTCTAAAGGTAAATACAAATTTAAACTAATAAATAGCTCCCTTAAGTTTTCTACAGTATATAAACTGTTTCAAAATTTCAATACAACTAAAATGTTTATCTCTTTTTTTTAACTTCAAACAATAACAATAACAATATCATTTTCAAGAGCCAAGCAAGCTGTGAAAGTTATAATAAGTTCATAGACTGGGAGATAGTCACGATGCTAATTGCGTTAGCCGGTCAATGGGATTTTCCATTCATGTTAGCATTAAGCTAGCAGACTTTCGCTAACCAAAGCAAAGTAGTTAAGAATAGCTTTCCTTTGCCAAGTTTTGAAGTGACCTGTTATCGGCCGTCGTATTAAAAAAAAGGCCGATGCCGATATGGGTCAAAATGACAAATATATGCACTGATAACCCGGCCGATAATCGGCCCGGCCGATAATCGGCCTATCCCTAGTTTGTATGTAATGCTTATCTTTCTGTTACCTTGCTTGCTGTCTTTGCAGAAACATATAGGAAACTATCATCAGCATAGAGCCGAAAACCAGTCATCAGCCTCATGCCCAGACAGCTCTCAAATCACTGATAAAAAAAGCTAAAAATTAGTGGGCCAAGTATTGAGCCTTGAGGAACACCCTTATTATTCTCAGTCAGGAAACCGACTTTTCTGAGTCAATCTTCACACATAACTCTCGACTGTTAGGAGCAAACTAACTAATATGATGGTATTTTATTTCAATACTGAGGCCGTTTTGCGGGATATCACAGTATTTTGCTTATTCAGTGTCACACACTTAAAATCCATCTGATATCAAAAGTGATATCAAAGTTTCTCGGTCCAGGTAAAAAAAAAAAAAAAGGAAAAATAGACTTTTTTTTTTGGTATTTTATTTATTATTTTGGTTTTATTCATTTCATTTTTGCTTACTTTGTGCCACAGTTGGAGTTTGAGGTGATACTTTAACACTGAATTATAAAAAAAAGTTTCATAAATGTTTTTAAAAAGGTTTTGGAAAAAATTCAAAGAGAATTTTTGGGTTGTGTTTTTGTCTGTGTTATTGGTGTATTTTGCATTTTGCAAATTTTGGAAGTTTAATATGAGTGCATGTAGATTTTAGATTTTTTCTACTGTTGTTTAATATTATCATTAATTCATTAGTTTTGAAATCAATAAATAATCGTGTTTATTAATCCTGATTTCAATATCAATCAAACATATTCATGATTATTTATTTATTTTTTTGGCATAATTGTCCAGCCTAGTCTATGCAACTCAACTCTACACTCTTCTGTGTTGATAAACGTTGACATGTCTGTGCAAGTCCCTTAAAGTAATAATACATCAGTTTAATTATACTCTAATTTGATTTTGGTTTAAAAAGTTGGAACAGTCAGTTGTTGGTTTTGGTATCAGGAAGTAAAAGTCAGGTAAGTACATCCCTGAGAAATATGAATATGATGAATAACCTCTTGTGTCAGTGTCACGTTAATGCAAGTTAAAAACTGTTTGCTGGATTTATCTTCACAGCCCTCCTCACTGCAACATGACATTATTACACTCTGCTAAAGCTAAAGCTCCGAGTCTTTTCAGCTGATATGAGTCACCAACAAATTCCACAGTTTGCAGCCCAAGGGCAGCGAGATACAGGAGCGTGTTTTCTCCACCAGAGTGTCTAAAGAATAGTTCAAGAGCCTTTAAAGGCTCCTGACTGATGAGAGTACTTGCGCTGATATGAAGTGTTGATGTTGCAAAGCAGGGAACAAATTAACGGGATGGTACAGCTGAGGGAGTTCTGGTCTGGAGGTGTTTTCATGAAGACATTCAGCCAGACTGCATGTTCCAAAAGGACAGCGAGGACTGAAACCCTCACAGCAGGCATATGTGTGAACTCTATGGTACACGAGGATAAAACCATCGATGATTTAACCGAATCAGCAACACTATGATCCGTCCACTGCACGTCTCCTGTGAGGCTGTGAATGAGTGAACAGAAAGCAGAAACGTCTCTGATTAGGAGCACATTGTTCTGGTTTCCTTTCTTCAACCTCAAGTGGAAGCAGGTGCTCCATCTTCAAACCACTGACAACAAATCTGCCTGAAGAGCCTCTTGCAGAAACCTCATCAGAATCCACAGAAGTGTTTGGTACTCGGTCCAGCTCATGCTGGAGGCAAACGCTGACTGAAAATGTGCAGATAAAGGCTTTTTATTCCTCCTACTTCCTCATGTGAAGTGTCGATGAAGCTGTTTGGCTGTGTGCAGACTTCACTTCCCTCTGAGAGAGTCAGCATTATGAAGTCACCACGTCTCTCTGAAACCTGCCCAAGGTTACAAAGGAGGGTTTTCCTAAACTATCAGGACTCTGACTCAAAGTTTCTGTGTGCTTTAAGAACGTGCACTGGTCCGTTAGTCAGTATTTGGATTTCCACTGAAGCAACGAAGAGTTTATTGCCTGGGAGGAAGATGACTGAAATTATTATGCAACATAAAATGAATTTTGATTCCTCCTCTTGGAGTATTGCACATGTTGACACACAGCTCAGCTCTGTGCAGCACAGAGTGGAGATGCTAACAGCTCATATGTGCTCGTATGTGGTGAGCTTTGGAACAGGCTCTAAACTGGCCTTTAAATCTGTCTAAAGAACCGTTTTTCTTGACTTTCCCCTGGATACTGGCTGCTCTGCTCTTTTCTTTTGGCTGAAGGATCATTTTCAGACATCAGAAGCCACGATCTACTGTTTTAGGTTAGACGACCTGAACTGTGATCATGGTGTTAGCTTGCGTTTTTTGCCGGATACCCTGCCGGCTGTTGGACTCTTGCGCTCAAACCGAGGTTGCAAACCTTGAAGAGGACATTCGCAGGCTTTCTGAGGATTTGAAGCAGGAGGATGACATGTTTTCCATGTCCACGCACTCTGAGATTTCAGATACCTTGCTGTGGGACCCCTCATGTCCTCCTGATTGGTCTGTCTGTTGATGCTATTTACGGTCTGTCCATTAATCCTCTTCACAAGTTTGTAAGAGCCCCCTTTGACAACCGTATTTCCAAAGTTTCAATCATCAGGGATCCACTCTATTCTCAGAAGGCCTGTTAGTCAAAAGGGCCACTCGTCAGAAGGTCTGTCAGGGCGTGGTCACACTGGCCATTCGTTCCGTGCCCAAGCACGCTTCAGCCCCAAAGTCAAGTTCATTTGGTCAGTGTGACCACAAGTGTACCATGCTTGAGCACGGTTCACTTCATGCACCAGCACAAGCACGAGCATGCAGACCCGAGTGCCGTGACCGCTCCTCTCTGCAGGTGTTTGAAGCAATAACGCCGGAGTTCAAGAGCTGCATCCGATCAAAACAACTTAACATGAGCCACAAGTCACTAAAGCTGTAACCCTGTTCTCTGTCTGACTCTGATGAGACCGCGCTGCATGTAGACAGATGCTTCATGGTGATGTAGGCGGGCCATGCGTGGGCCTAAAGTCTGGTTCATGTTGGAGTAATGTGACTGCGGGCCAGTGGAGGAGCGGCGCTGCGGGGGGGGGCAATTGTGCTTGAGTTCAGCACAGTTTGGATGGTCAGTGTGACCGGGCTCTAAATCAGGAGGCCCATTAGTCAGAAGGTCTGTAAGTCAGAAAATTAGTTGGGAGTAGTTGATATTCTTAAATCCAAACTAATTTTCTGACTAAGGGGCCGTCTGACAATGAGGTGGGCTCCATCAACCATCTAACGTGACATGTGGGCGAAAGCAAAAAAAAAAACAAAAAACTGATCCCTCACTGTACCATTATGAACGGATGTTGTACACCCTGAATATAAAAGTAATACACTCCTTCACTTCTTTGTTTCCAATCTCTGTCTTTAACTGGTTGTTAATGTTTGATATCTTTTTCCCCACAGTACGTTTCAGCAGATGACATCACTGTATGCTGAAAAACTGGTTGACTCCATCATACAAGGCCAATATTTTACCATAATGGAGCTCAGTAAAACTAAAGGAAGAGCAGTGCAAACAGTGAACCTGTTATCAGATCAGTAATTATTAAGGGAACCACACCCTGGGTTCAGGACTGGTGTCTCATCTGTCCACGTCTTTCCATGCTGCAGTACTCTGGGTTTCTGAGACCGGGTCAGAACAGAGTGAAGGAGAAATTTAAAAAACCAACACAAAGTAAAAATGGACGTTACATTTTGTTTTCAACGACACAGACTATTTTGGGACCAGCTGACATCAGACAGCTCAGGACTTTCAGTTCCCCTCCAGAGCTCAAAGCAGAGCGAACTCGCAGCCCCATCAGTGAAGCTCATCACACATTAGATTTCCACAGAAACCTGCTGTGAGAGTCTCTGACCTCAGCACATTTCTGGACCTGACGTGGCATATTATAAAAAACAGCTTATTCAGTCAGCGTGGGAGCAGTCGTGTCAAACTACCAAATCCTCGCTCATGCTGTTTGTTATTTCGTCTCAGCGCGGCCTGAATGACCTGTTGACAAACTGAGACGTGCTTAGCGAGCCATACAAAGGCCGTCCATGATGCTTTCATTAATTCTGCAGCTTTTTCCCCAGACAGGCGGTCACATATCCCAGCGAGCTGACAGCAGCACCTGACTCATCCACAGAGAGCCCGGCCCCGAGCGCCTGATGGGTTTTTTCACTTTGGCAAAAAGCAATCAGAGCACAACAAACAGAAAGCCCCGCTGGTTTCACCGACTGCTTCTCAATGAAAACGAGGCTCCGAGCGTGAAGCTGTGATGCACAAAAATCAATGGCGCTCTTCTCGGCTCCTCTTAACCTCCAGAAACCACCGGCTGTGGTGCAGCGTCACTGTGGGAGATGGATTGGGAAACGGGGACGGCACAGGAATGTAGTGTGGCTGGGAATGAACACAGGCTTTCCTCTGAGTCCTGTCGAGACATATGGTATCAGGCAGATCGAAACGAGCTGGACGCGGCACCTTCTCGATGACATAACAAAAAATATCCACCAGTCTGAGGTAAACGGTCATGTGGCAATAACACACAACAGCAGTACGGAGCCAGCAGGGAGCGAAACATGAGTCAAAGCTGGCAAAGTGTCAGAGACCAGCGTTTTTTCATCAGTATTTGACTGTTATGAATCACACCAAGGCCAAAATCCTTCGGTTTCTACGTGTGTGAGATGTTTCAGCGAGGCGGCCCGCTGCGTACACCACAGGGACCGTGAGAAACGCTTCTCTTCATGAAATCTGCTCCTTTAACGGTCAGTCACAGTATTCACATTGAAATTATTATTTTGGAAGCTTTGAAGAACAAATACATTATAATAAATAAGTTTACAATTATAATACTGATAATATACATATATTTTAAATGGTACGAAAAATGACAAATATCCGATATTTTCCAACTCATTTAGCCGATTACCAATTCCGATATTTTTTTTGCCACACACTTAACTGCAGAATATGCAACATGTGAGATGGTCAGCCTTTCAGCTGCTAACCGTTAGCCGTTAGCCCCAAAGTAAACCTTAGAAATTAAACCAATGACAAAGTGCCAAAAACCGCAGTTCCTTGAGTTGCCACTAGAGGCTGGTCCCAAAAGTGAGTCACTTCCTGTCAGGTCCTACAGTATAATGTCCAACTTTACAGCAGAATTAAACATGTTTAATACTTGGATTCTTGGGCCTCAAGGTCAGCTACAGGCCTCCAGAGACCTGTCCAATCAGAAGGAAGGGGGTTTGTGGAGCGGGGAGTTTTAAAGAGACAGCAGCTAAAATGAAAAAACACATTACCTCCTCTTTAAATTAGCATGACTTGTGAGATCAAGGTTTCCATTTGGATTTTATTGCATGATTTTTTCTTCTTCTAGGAGATAAGCAAGTTCAAGGATTTACTTCCTCAGGTTTTAGTGGAGGTTCTGTGGTTGTTTGCAGGATTATTTCCCCAATAACAGTTTTGTTTTGAAACCAACTAGTCGCTCTATGCAGCAGCCGTGTCCGAGTCCTTCTCTGTATCACCTGCTCTGTTCAGTTGGACTTAAAGCAGACAGAACTCAAGTCTAAGGACCAGATCCAGTATCTGAACGAAATCCCGGTTATACAAAAACGAACATTCAAAATTGAATCTTAAAGTGACTTGATGTCAGAAAAGACTGGAGCCGTGATTATTTATCTACACAACAATAACCAACAGCTGATCTGTAGCAAATTAACATCGCTATCCCATAATAATCACCAACCAGAGCGTCAAAGAGACACTTCACACAGCTGTGACCCCTGAGGGGAAAGATGGCAGCACATCAGACAGGAAACAGGAAAGGTGACAGTAAATCATTGCTGAAGGAGACGCTCCATGAGGACCCCCGACCTTCGACCTTCGACCTGAGATGAAGGCTTTTTACGGTCCTGCCCGAGCGCCAGTCACTGGGTTCAAACAGTCAGCAGTGATACAAACACTAAGGAAGCAGAAATATGTCTCTCTCGTTGTTTTCTTTATCTGCGGTGAAACCTCAGACCGGCTCTGTGGCCTGATGTTTATCACCCTGCTGAGCTGAGCTCACAGCTCCACAATCACAACACAGCGTCTCATCTCCTGACCTGAGCGTCAGGTATGAGCAGTGAGCTCACAGTACCTGGGAATTACTGAGCATTAAGGTAAGGAGACTCTGCCTGAGACTGTCGGCTGAATTACATAACTCCCAGAGAACATTATCTCCTCTGTGAGTGCATCTCAGAGTGTGAGCGATGAAATAACACCTACATGTTCACACCTTGAGTTAATACAGAGCAGTAAAAACATGACAGAGTGAATGGAAGCTGGCTTTATCTGATGCTTTATGGAACTACACACTTTTTTGGTCCAGATGTTAAATTTAAGGTTATAATCAAGGAGAGAGAGAGAGAGAGAGAGAGAGAGAGAGAGAGAGTATCATAATAACTGGTTTAGCCATTTTTCTATGAGAATCAAACAATGCGCGCACACACACACACACACACACTGTGAGAGGCCCTCACATTGCACCTCCTTGTACAAGTCTGCTCTGAAACTAGGCCATGATGTCAGCAACATGACCACACAATGAAGCCAGTCAGTCATTCAAGGAAATACAGGAGGTAGAATCATGAATCACTCTCTGGGAAAAAAAAAAAAACGGACTTAATGTAAGATATTTATTTTGTAATTCTTGAAACTTTTCTTTCTTTAAAATCATGTTTTATACAGCTGTCTGTAGGTGTACCAACCTTTTTAGTCTGCAGATCTCAAAATACCAGTCCCAGAGACCGAAGACCCCCAAGAGGGGGGGCAATGTTATATGCAAATCTGCAAGCAGGAACTAAGGCCAGAGTCACGTGTCAATGAGGTGAAAAAGAAAACAGACGCAGTATTTTCATTTAGACTGATTGAATCTGTAAGTTTACTACAATATTTTTCCGCTTATCAATCGGATTCTTTATCAATCGAATTTTTCTGCGTAAAAAGTCGGCTTTACAAGTTTTCGGTGTAAACACATTTTATTGAGTGTAAATATGAAATCAGTCAGTGGATCTGGATATTTCTGGATGTAAATAAATAAAAATAAATAGAATTCTGACATCACGGCATTCATGGATGTGTTGTTTTGTTATCTGTTATTGACTGATGTAGGCTATCTAGTGTCTCAAAGTGGTTACAGCAATGCTTTGATGTGTTTGGAACCTTGAGCTTGCCGTAGTTCTGCTGGAGTCAGACTGTTATTTTTTCTGTTAGCATTTTGACATTTAGAGTTTCAGTGTTGTTTACAAAGAGTAACTGTGATATGTTTCTGTGATGGAAGATGAAACTCTGTTTGAAAACCAAAGTTATATCCATGTATGCTAACTGCTAGCATATCAATGCAACACTGTGCATCAATTTTAAGCGTCCTCTGGAAACTCTTCCAGTGCGTTGCTGTCTATTTACAGTAGGGATAGACCGATTATCGGCGCATATATTTGTCATTTTGACCCATATCGGCATCGGCCTTTTTTTAATACGACGGCCGATAATAAATCACCTCAAAACTTGGCAAAGGAAAGCTATTCTTAACTACTTTGCTTCGGTTAGCGAAAGTCCGCTAGCTTAATGCTAACATGAATGGAAAATCCCATTGACCGGCTAACGCAATTAGCATCGTGACTATCTCCCAGTCTATGAACTTATTATAACTATCACAGCTTGCTTGGCTCTTGAAAATGATATTGTTATTGTTATTGTTTGAAGTTAAAAAAAAAGAGATAAACATTTTAGTTGTATTGAAATGTTGAAACAGTTTATATACTGTAGAAAACTTAAGGGAGCTATTTATTTGTTTAAATGTTTATTGACCTTTAGAAGACATGCTGCTGAGCCTGGGAAATGTTAAATCAACATGTGCTGAAAGGCATTTAAACAAAGTTAAGGATCAGAGTTTGTATTATTCAAAATTTTGATGTCAATATATTCACTTTTACTGCAAATGAATATCAGCTGCAAATATCGGTTATCGGCCTCCTTCACGACTCATAATCGGTATCGGCCCTGAAAAAAAAAAAAGCATATCAGTCTATCACTAATTTACAGCATGTTTTTCTAATATGTCATGTTGTGATATTTGCAGCGTGTTTTTCTAAATGCTGACCCTGTGTTTTCAAACAGATGGTGTTTTCTTAATTTCAATCATTGTTGTTTATTTTAACTGATTTCGTTGATTTAACTTTTATTTCTGTTTGACTGGTTTTATGGTAATCACTCATCTTATTGTATTGGTTTTATTTACTGGTTTTATTATACAGGACTCTTCTCACATATTGCTGTGAGCTAGTGTCTCTGTTTTTATGTAAAGCACTTTGGGTTTTAATGTTTACATATGTCAAAGATAATATATGAATGAAGATGAGTTTGAGTATTAGGAGCTTATATCTTACTGACATCTCTTCACTTCACACCCCCTGATTTAAAAATAAAGCCAAGTCATTTTTAGTAGATTATAAATTAAGTACTTTTCCTTCTGTAGATTAACAGACTGGTATTTTCACTGCTTACTGAGTAAAATGTCATCAAACTAACTGAATATGTGCCTGAGTAGAGTATCTTAGTTTTCTGTGCGCTCCTGTAAAAATTAGGACGTAAACAACGCGGGCTTCATTAATAAAATAACAGCATGAATGTGTTTTTTCTACATTTAGTAGCTTCAAAAAGCAAAATGTCCCACATTTCCAGTGTTGACAGCTACTACTGATTTTTAACGTGACCGTACGTCACTGTGAATCCTCACCTGTTCATTCAGGTGTGAGCTACTTACGCACCGACAGACGCTGTGTCAACAGACCATGGGTCAGGTAAGTTCAGCAGGGCTCATAACTTATCTCTTAGAGGAAATACTGACTAACAGATCGATGTCAACACCTTTCTGACATTGTATCAACAGATACGGTCTGAATGAGGCCGTGCAGGTGACCCAACTTTAAAGTTAGCTGCTAGGTGTGAGGTGAAGTCAGGGTCCACATCCCTGCTCACAGGAGGAGGCCCGGAGTCCCTACCCCTGAGACAGCAGCTTTGTTAAACACACAGAAAGAGGTCTAAAGAGGAGAAATGGAGCTAAACACAGAGACGGAGGCTCAGTGAGGCTAACTAGCGGGCTAACCTCTTTGACTGGGGGGAATTTCTTCTTGCACTCCATGGACAGAGAGCGCAGATCCGTCTGCATGTTCTCCAGCAGTTTCTTCACCGCTTCGGGGCTGCTGGTCGACATCTTTGACGGCGTCTTCGACAGAAATCTCAAGAAACTTTACTCGATAGGAAAAGCCCTCCACCCATCCACCACGGGGGGATAATCCGTCTCTGCTTTACTCGGCTCCCGTGGAAAGGAGAGGAGAATCGCCGCGGTCCATGGACACAGAATCCCACTCCTCTGCTTCGGAGAGCAGCGATGACACCGGCATATGTTGCTGAGCCTCACAGCGCGGTCACAGCAGCTCCACGGAGCAGCATTATCCCTCTCCCTCCGTGTGTCCTCCAGCTGCTCACCTACAGACTTTATTTTATGATTTAATTCAGTTTATCTCTGACTGAGGAGTCAGACTGCCATCAGCCGTCAGCTCCACTTTCATTCCCACAATGCTCCGGTGGACAGTGACACGTCACACGGACTTCCGTAAACAGACTGGAGGAGAATAATGTGTGCAGCGCCCCCTGCTGGAGGAGAGTGGTACAGCCTGCTCACAAGAGCCACGTAGGAGGTTCTTCACCGGTTCTGCACGTCAACACCGGTCAACACCGGTCAACATACACCGCTTAAGGCTCCGGATGGAACAACAGAGACAGGAAGGGTTATTTACCGTTTTATGATTTCATTTTGTACTAAGAATTCTGTGTCAACAACATTTAATGGAATTTGTAAGTAAATAAATATGTCATTGGTCAGTGGATCTGGATATCTGTGGACGCAAATAAATAAAAATAAGTAAAAATCTCAGGTCATGTGACCTGGATGTGTTGTTTGTTATCTGTTATTGACTGAAGTAGACCATCTAGTGTCTGGAAGTGGTTACAGCAAAGCTTTGAGTCGTTTGGAACCTTGAGCTTGCCGTAGTTGTGCTGAAGTCAGCCAAGAGCCAGCAGTAACTTTTCTTTTCTTCCTCTTGTTTGTTCTATTTTGTTGTTTTTATTTGTTTGTACATTTATACGAATTCATAAGACATTTTTAGTCTCAGGTCTTGTTGTTTTTGCTCAATCTAAGGCAGAAGGATTGTGTTTTTGTATGAGCTTTTATGCCTTGAATGTTTGTATATACTTTCAATAAAAAAAAAAAAAAAAAAAAAAAAAAAAAAAAAAAAAAAAACTTTTCTTTTCTTCCTGTTTGAAAACATGTTGAACGTGTTAAATATGAATCTCTTGTCAGAGAGTAATGTAAATTTCTCTGTGTTCAGTTTTACTGCTTCTTAAGTCAAACTTCAAGCAGAAAATCCCGAATCAGAGCTTTAGATATAAAGCCCCTTTTAAAAAAAAATCAAATATCATAGTACTTGAAGCTACCAGTTGCAAGTGTTAAAATATATATCATAACAGACCCTAAATTGTACCTGTTAGCAATATATCCAGAAAAAAACCACTGTCATACTAAAAATGAATGCACTTTAATCTGCTGTCTGAAAAAAGTCTGTTTTAATATTCACCAACTGACTCTGATGTTATTTTATTTTATTTTTTTAACTGAATAGCTTCGTTTGATTTAGAGAATTTCTGTTTATTTCTATTTTTTGTTTAGTTGTTGTTTTAGTTGTTTTTTTGTTGTTTATCTACCAGTTAAACTTTGAGATAAGGACATTAAAGTGAAATGTGAGTTATGATAAAGCTGTATTTCTGTGGTTAATATGTTCAATAAAAATATTATGGAAAAAAACCCCAAACAAATAAAGCATCTGAAGAAAAAAAAAGAGAGATGAGTTGTGATTTTTGAATACATGAATAGTTGTTTTATTATATAGAGAAAGTGAATAGTTTGTGTTAATCAATCCTTCTTTATTTGTAATGCACCTTACATACAAAATACAAAACTAACACAAAGAGCTGTACGTACAGAAAAATAATAAAAATAAAATCAAAGTCTTCAGACGACCTCTCTTTATGAACTCTCTGTTTCTCAGAGCAGTTACGACCTGAAGGAGCAACCTGTGGAAGGATTTGTTGTGACGTGTTTTTCTCATTTCCCAACATGCATTTGTTTGTTTGTGTAATATGTACATTTGGGAGTATTTGATAAACAATAACACGTCATGTAAGTCTGCATCATAGAAAGTGAAGGTGTGGGATGGGTTAGAGGAAACAGATGTTAGCATGGATGGTGTTTACAGAGGCTGAATAATGAGAGGTGCAGAACACAGTAACAGGAGCACCCATCCTCCACCCTGAGGCTGCAGGGTGACAGACGGGAGGCACACACAGCGAGCTGCACGTCGGTAAACAGACAGGATAAGGTGTCATTTATGTTCCTGTGTATTGAAGCTTTCATCTCACACAATCTGCTCATCTTACAAACATCTCCACACAGAGCTTTGTGTGTGTTATCGTGCAGGAGGAACTGAGCTTCTCCTCAGGGAGGGCACAGACTACGTCTCCTTAAACCGTTTTAACATCTGATCAAAGGGTTGATGACGAAGATTACTGAGAGGAGAGGAAGGGTAAAGGCAAAGCTTCCACAGAGTGAAGTCAGAGAGGAGCTGCTTTTGGATTATTCAGCTCGGTTGAATTTGACTTCACTAATTTAGGTGTGAAGACTTTTCAGTTCCTATCACTGAAACAAAGAGCCCAGAGCTGCTCTCCTATCAGAACCAAACACTTTCTACAGTAATACTTCAACGTGTGCAGAAATCAAACATCACTTCTCCTTCACTGCATTCAGATTGGTGTCAGAATATGAAAAGGAAGAGCCCTGAAGCCGTTCTTCATCTTCAGACTCTCAGTTCGGTTCCTTTGTTAATGGAGAAGCAAACAGAGACGGTCTGTTTCCTGTTCAAGGTGAGATAAATGTTACGACGGACTTGTGCTCTGAGAAAAGAGGACAGAGGAGGCACACAAACAAACGTCCCATAAGAGACTTTTATTTTCATGACTCAAAACAAGGTCTGTGGATGATATGAGATGAAGCACAGACGCTGCGTAAAGAAGACATGGAATCAGATTTGCAGTGTCAATAATAACTGCTTCATAAATAAAAACTTGAATGTGACATAAACATAAAGAAAATTCTAGAAGTTTTGCATAAAAGGTGTTTGATTCCCAAAGACTGCAGTGAACATGTCTGATCACATGATGTGCAAAGATCCAAAACATCTTTTGTTCCCACTGATTCATTTTTAGGAAACCACACTGATCAGAAAACGACTCCAGGTACCCCCAGAACATTTACCGTAATGTCTGTAAAAAACCTGTACACAATTCTACTCTGTACCAACTGACAAGAGCTGCAAAGACTCTTTTTATTCGAGTTTAGAAAAGAATTGACGCACATGACGCGTTCTTACAATGCACTGCAAAAACTGAAATCTAAGCAAGTGTTCATGTCTTATTTTTAGTAATAATATTTTTTTTTAGACTTAATATGAGCCACACTCACCTGGAAAAGAACCAGAAAATGTCTCATTTCAGGAAATTAAAAGAGAAAAATGACACCTGAACTGTACATAAAGAGTTAAGAAGATCTGCCAACGGGGTAAGAATTTTTTTTTTAGCAAATCAGGAGTAATTTTGTCTTTTAATATCTTGAAATAAGACGTTCCTCTGGACTTGTCTGGTGAATACCGGTTAGATTAAGTCTAATAGCATTCTCTTTACTCAGAATAAGACATAAACCCTTGGTTAGTTTTGGAGTTCTTCAAATAAAGGTTTTCTGAATCACCAGGGAGATTATATGCATGTCTGTATGTCTGTGTATGTGTG
>CM061147.1:32577282-32686515 GCA_030710495.1 Labroides dimidiatus | reverse complement strand
TAATATTTGTCTTTCTCTGTCAACAAAGAGCAGTCTCCTCACCTCCACCAGCTTCTCTCCTCCTCCTCCTCGATGCTGGCTTTGATGGTGACGTACTCCTCCTCCACTCCGCCGCCTCGGATCTGTTGCAGGATGTGATGAGCCTCATTGCTCCGGCCCTTCTGGAGGAGCCAACGAGGGCTTTCAGGCAGGAAGAGGAAGCCCACAAACTGCAGCACAGCCGGGACGACGGACAAACCCAGCATGTACCTGCAGAACGGAGGGAGGGAGGGAAAGGAGGAGTTAACAAACCCACCACATCCTCAACTCGGATCTCAAGCTAGAATGTGTTTCAATCATTCTTTAAAAACATAAAACATCCTTTAAAAACAGATTTTAAACCACTCGTATGACTCAGACTTCTGCAAACAAACCAAACTACATCTCCTGATACACATCCTGAGAGCTAAGGCGCAGAATCAAACAGGATTCACTGAGTTCTGAGAGTTCATCAAGTTTGAAACTTTTGGAGAAAATGTGATCTAAAATCATCGGCAAGAAGCCGCTGCTCACCTCCAGCCGTCGTGACTCATGTAGCTGAAAGCTCCATCCACCACACTGGCTATAAACTGACCCCCAGTGATGAAGAGCACGTTGACGGTGACGAGCTGGCCTCTCTGGTGAGGAGGGGAAACTCAGCGATGTAAACCGGAACCGTCATGGAGGCGATGCCTGATGACGAGACGGAGGAAACGCACCGTCAGGAAGAAACAGTTCTTCATCAAACACAGAGGGACTGTGACGCTTCATGGTCTAATTCACAGAGCACACGAAGGGTTAAATGCTACACAAACAGCGTCTCTCTGTTAACCGTCAGCTGAGAGCTGCTGGTTTCTAAGAGATCAAAACAATAACTCACCTCCGGATGAGCTGTGAAGAACACAGAGTCTGTTAATATGACTCTGACGTTGCTGTTATTGTTATGATCAGGAGCTAAATTAGTCTGCAGCTGTCGGAGGATCAACACCTGAACATCTTGGAGTTTGTAGCCAATTCAGGACTAAGAGCTAACTTCACCTGAAGAGCTCAGAGAGACTTCTGTGTACCGTAAAGATGTAAACTGTCGTACTTTAAATATATGAGCAGAAAGTTAAAATATTTGCGTTAAAAACTGAACAAAAATACTTAAATACATGCAGAATCGATCCACATATAAGAGGAAATAGTGGGACTATAAGTCAGGCTCATTCTGAAAATCATGGGTACTGCTGCTTGTATGATACCCGTTTGTTTTGCATCAGGAATTTAAACAATATTCAACAATTTTAGTGTTTTAAAATGTGTGACAACTGAAAAAAATGTGAATAAATCGTAAAAAAAAAAACTCACCTATGCCCAAACCAACAATAATTCTGCCCACAAGAAGCACCTCCTTATCTGGGGCGACACTCAAGATAACGCCTCCAGCGCTGAAGATGAAACTGGCCAACAGGATGCAGATCCTGCGCCCGAACCATCCGTTCAAAAAGCCCCCGCTCAGGGCGGAGACGGCTGCTGCCCCGACGGTACTGGAAACCAGCAGCTCCTGCCACAGAGTGTTCAGGTTCATCTCCTTCTTCAGGAGCAGCATGGCCCCGGACACCACGCCGGTGTCATACCCGAAGAGGAATCCTCCCAGGGCGGAGAAAAAAGCCAGCACGTAGATGAACCGCGGCGTGGAGGAGGCATCCTGGTCCGGGAGATCCCCAGATGGAGGGCCAGTGAGGCTCTGCTGTCCATCTTCAGGTATGTCCTGGTCCCTGCTGCCCATAAGGATGTTTGTGTTCTTTAGACTGTATTCGTCATGACTGCTGGACGTAAGAGGAGACAGAATCAGTTTAATTTTGTTTCCATTTTAACTCATATTTATAATTTTATTTTATTTTAATTCTACATATATATATTTTTTTAATCATTTTGTGTTTATTTTATTTTTATTATTCATTTATTTGCTTCATTTCGATTCATTTTAGATTTCCCTCTGGGGATAAATAGTGTTATCTTATCTTTTTTCATTTTATTCCTTTATGGTATTCATTAGTTCCCATTATATCGGTTTTATTGGCCTCATTGAAGTATTTTATAGGACTCTTCTCACACATTGCTGTTATCTGATGTTTTTAAAGCATACATAAGAAAGTCTGAATAAATCGGGTGCAAATGTAAGCACGTGAGGATATGGAATCTTTACAATATCGGCTGTAGCAGTCGAAAGTTAAGACAGGAGCTTCTGAGGAAAACTAAGGAAGTAAGAAGCAAAACAAACCGCTGTCAGCTTGATGGTTAACCTAAAAAACCCCACGATAAAATCCGGTGATACGAGTCTGCAGCTTTCTGTACCTTCCTCCTCCACATTCAGCAGATTTCAGCATCAAGTCACGTGAGAAACTGTCCTTCAGAGGCTTCGATCGGAGGATTTAAAGAGAGAAATGCTCTGTTTACAATTTCACCCTGTAGGCTGCCATGTCTGCGTGACGTCACCTTACAGCCAAACAGGAAGTTAGTCGCAAAATTTTAAAAAAATGGATTTAAAAAAAAGTAGAAAATAAAAACTTGTTACTAAAAGTATAAGAGTGAATAAATTATTAAATTATTTTTTTAAAATAGACGTAGGAAAAATAAATCAATAATATTCAAAAAAATGTTTCATATAAAAAAATATATACCGATCAAAAGCACCTATATTTATATATTTTCCTCAATAGCATGTTATTTGACTACGTACAATGCTCTTTAATATTCTGTTTCTTAACGTCATGCAACTACAAACAGCAAATCCTAACTGTAGCCATCCAAATTAAACTTTTCAATTTCAGTAAACATCCTTCATTAGGAAATATTAACCAACACTAAAAGGATGAATTTAGCGTATTTTTGGTAGAACAAAAAATTCGCGAACTTATTTTACAAATTCTGACGTTTCATAATTAAACTGTATTATTTTCAGCATTAACACGTTCCATGGTTAAACTTATAAAATAATAAAATCTGATTAAAATTGAAAAAGTAACAGATTAAAAATTACAGTAGTTTTTAGGCCTATATGATTATTAAATATGGTTATTAATTATCATCACATTCCCGAGTATTATCACTTTATTGATAAAATATCAATAGGCTAGCAGACATTTTTAAAAAAATCAGTTTCAAACCATAAGGAGCCAGTAAGTCACAAGTCTTCAGACAGAGTGATCATTATGCTGGTAAAGTGTGTCCGTGCTGAAAGTTTTTACCTTCATCTGAGGAGCAGAAGCAGGCTTTAGCCTGGAGCTGTGTACCGCACTGCATATGCAACGTGTCTTTCAAAGCAGACAACATGTTAAACGTCCACACCCTTTGTATCGAAGACATAAATGAATAAATGTGTAAAACGGCTCAATCTTTACCTCCTCGATGCGGTCTGTAGCTCGGCCACCCACAGCTGGTGTCCTGTAGCGGAAGTTTGCTCAAAGGTCCCTGATCATATGATGTGGCTGAGGGCAGACGGATGAACACGCCCACTGAGCAATAATGTAGTAATAATGAGTTTACCTGCGCTTCAGGTGATCCTGAACAGAAGTGGGGCGCTATTGTAAACAGTACCGGAGTGCACCTATATGCTAGGCTCCTTTTGAAAACTGTGTTACCTCCATTAAAAGTTTACAGTGTTATATAAACCTTTTCTGTGCTTAAGGGTTTATTCAGTGTTTTCAGGTTTGACTTCACATGTTATGTTAATATTTAGATTTAAAGACACTTTTATGCTCAAAGGGAGACAAAGTTTATTCCAGTTTTCGACTAAAATGAACTGCTCTAAACTATTTTTGAAGCAATTAACCATATATATATATATATATATATATATATATATATATATATATATATATATATATATATATATATATATATATATATTTCAAGATACTAAGTCAAAATGATATTTTTTAACAGACTTCCAATCAATCACTATATGGTGGCCCTGAAGTGCAAAATGAAAAAAAAGGGGGAAAGAAAAGAAAAGAGAACAACACATCAATAAAGACTGTACAACAACAAAAGACGACACTTAAAAAATGAAAATTCCAAAGAAAAAAAGAAATCTCAACAGAAAAAATGCAAGCACCTGAGAGAAAAAGTTTGTTTTCCGTGTTTTTTGGTTTTGTTTTGTTTTCTTTTCTTTTCTGCATTTTCTTTTTTGGGTTTGCTTTTCTCTTTTACTGTTGAGTTGTGTTTAACACTATATATATATATAAAGTCTGAAGTGCAAAAGCAAGTCTTTTGCACTTCAGGGACACT
Organism: Labroides dimidiatus; assembly: GCA_030710495.1. Taxonomy (NCBI): domain Eukaryota; kingdom Metazoa; phylum Chordata; class Actinopteri; order Labriformes; family Labridae; genus Labroides; species Labroides dimidiatus. The sequence goes on along the minus strand of CM061147.1, from coordinate 32,682,222 downwards.
GTACAAACGGAAGAAATCTAACACTGCACACGCTTCACTTGAAGTTACCAATTTAAGCATAAATACCGTAAATACGCTGCTACACGCGCACCATAAAAAGAAGTGAAAAGTTGGGATACATCAAGTCATAAAAAGTTTGATTATCTTGCAACGTTAGCAGAAGTCATGCGTGCCGAATTGAAATATATCTCACAGGGACAGTTTGTAAGGTTTATAAACTAACTTTACGCGCTGGGTAATCCCGCTAATTTGCGTACACAGATTAATGTGGGGGATTTTTGAGGGAATTACGGCGCGAATCAGAGCCAGGGGAGTCAAACTACAAACTCCTGTGATGACATCAGATACCGGCTGAAGTAACCTTATCTGATTCCTCCTCAGCTTTTGGACAGTCTGTCTATAGTAGCGGGTTAAATATGAGTTGTAAAGTTTAGGGGCTCTCAGGAAACGTTACCGACTGTCAGCTCGGTGACTCCCCGTGGCTTCACTCCCCCTCCCCCGGTGCTGCCACGCGTGGTGACCGTTTCCAGCTTCCTTTATGACAAACGGGAAGTTTTCTCTGCTCGAAGTCATATGATGTGACTGTAAAGAGGGACAACCACGCCTGTCAGAGGATTTATTTTCAGCGGAATCAACCCAAACAGAGCCTGTAGCTGCACAAAGAGGAACATGCTGCTGTGTGAGGGGAAAGTTAGCTGAAGAGGGAGATGCTAACGAGGGAACCGAAACTACAAACAGCTTCTGGAGCTTTGACAGCTGGTTAGCTCATCTTATATGATGTAACCTGGATTATAATGAGTAATGTTGTGTTAGTACATGACTGACACTTTTCTGTAGCAATGCAGCGACAGCGTGGAAACCTCCTGGAGCCTTTTTTGGGGCTGAACGCATCGAGCTAAATGCGCTTCAACCCGCTCTCAGTTAGAAAACAGCGTTTCAAAGAGCATGGTGAACCAAGAGGAGCTGGAGGAACGGTTAAAGAAGCTCCTGACGAGGCTGAAAACCCCACAGGAAGACAGAGGACTCAAAACATGGATCCAGATCATCCAGGATCTGCTCTTCCTGGCGCACACCGACAATGGTAGGAAACTACCTTCCTGTAAATGTGCATCATGATGCAGGCTCATAACCAAACACAGAAGGTGACAGTCAACTTTATATAGTGTTGTGCACAGTTTCCTTATGGAACAGCACACAGTATCTGATTAAACTAGCTAAATATATGTAGTTAATGGGCTAAATGGTTAAAAATCTTATTTTTTTTAATTTCTTTTATTGGAAAATTACTTCTAAAACACTGAATCCGATGGTTTGCAATTCTGCTTTGCATATTAACCTCAGGACCTATTTTTAATTCACATATTATAATAATACAATGACAGCATCTCAAATGTAAATATTTTTGTTCCTGACAAAAATATTGCATGCATTTTTTTGCTTTGCAGGAATTAAACCGATAAATACTTTTTCATATTTTGGCAATTTTTCATCCACATTGCAAAAACTGAAATCTTATCAAGTGTTAGTGTCTTATTTTTGAGTACAAATGTCTTAAAATGAGCCACATTTACCTGACAAGTCCAGGGGAAAAAAAAAACCTGTTCATTTCGAGATATTAAAAGACAAAAATGACGCCTGAATTTCTTGCAAGGATTAAAAAAGTTTGTGAATGAGGTAAGACATTTTTTCTTTCAAGTTTCTTGAAATAAGACAACATTCAGGCCGCGTGTCGTTCTATGAAAATGGTGGCTTTTTGAACTTCAATTTCATGATTTTTTTTTGTATTCTTTTTTAAACAAATAAATCATAGTGCCATAACTTAGCTACTTACCGTTATAAATCAGCATAAATTAAAGCTTAATGTATTTTAATTTTTTAACAAGTGATAATTTAGTTTAAATGTGTGCATGTACAGTAACATAATGTGACATTTTTCAATTTCTGTCACTCTTTTTTTTTTTTTTTCCATAATTTTGGAATTGATTGGCATGGAGTCTTCAAATTTGAAATATGATATCCTTCAAATGTCAACTGCTGAATGTTGCAACAGTTAGCTGGATACCAAAAAAAAATATTCATATAAACTGGGCAAATCTGATGCCAGAATACCAATACGCCATACAGTAACACCAGTGATACAATGTGAAGGAAATGGCAGAAAAGAAGATTTTAAACAAATTTGTATTTCACATCAAACCATTTCACATTTGACTTATAAATACATCAGCTAATCATGCAATTTGATCAGTTATTTTCATCGAATTCCCGTTCCCCTTACTGTAGACACCGTAACACCAGTGACACGTTTTAAATCTTCACATGAAATTACCAGTTAATTCTTAATATTGTCAACAAATGAAGGGAAGCTGCTGAGTTGCCATCGGCTCTTTAAACCGGACATGTCTCCAATGACTTCTTGCCCAAAGAAGATTTTTGCAGGGATGCAGCAGTTTTTTTTTCACAATTAAGGTTTTTACAAGTGGTAACACCAGTGACATGAAATCAAGGGACAGGCATTTTTTGTAAATTATTTTTAATTATAAGTTGATATTTTTGTGTTTTAAGTCTTATACTTAATAACTATGACACTTTACTTTGTATTATGATCTTTAAAACAGGAGAAATATATTAGTTTAAATTCAAAATGTGTCACTAAACCATTACTAAAATTCATGGCACTAACCATGCTTTTCATGATATATATTAAAAAGTGTTCATTGAAACTGGCTTATGTATGGTTTAATAACAATAACACACCTTAGTGACAACAAAGCATGTATATTTTGTGCCATTGTCTTAACATTTTTGAGTGTTTTTCCTGTTGAATAATACAGGGACAGGAAAGCCACCATTGTCATAGAATGACCCAGGCCTCATTGTTTGTCTTTTAATATCGTGAAATGAGACATTTTTTCTGGTCATGTCAGGTGAATGTTGCTCATATCGAGTCTAGAATTGTTTAGTTTTCAGTTTCTGCAATGCAAACATTTTCCTCATCCCTCTAATGAGAGACGTGATGTTCCTGCAAAGATCTCCAAGCCTTTAGATATGAACGTTCAATTAGGACTGAGGGTCAAAGGTCATGTTCCTTCATACAAAGCTAATTGGTCTCATCCTGTCCTCTTAAATGTGTCTCTGTTTCCGCAGCGGCCGAACTGTTTGAGGACAAAGACGTCCATGTCCCCCTCGTGATGGTGCTGTCATCGTTCATGAGCAGCCGAGGAGTCCAGCAGGTAAAAAAAATGTCCTCTGATACGTTAACGTGATGCTGAAGGGAAGCAGAAATATGTGAGATATCACAGCTACAAAGGCCTGAAGCACAAACACCTGTGGAGTAACCCACAGCTGGCATGCTTGTATCAGATCCAGCGTGTTTATGGCGTCCCATGACTGCCGTGTAACAGCAGCTTATCAAAAGTGAGATTGCAGCCTGGCTCAGACTGAAAGTCAGATTCTGAGAATACAGCTGGGTCATGACGGAGAGGAGTTTCTATTTTTATGGATAATGAGCAAAGATTCATGGCAGTAAATGTGGTCTGACTCTCGTCCTGCAGCCGTGGATCAAGTTATGTATCACCAGACTGAAGGCGTTTGTTGGATCAAACATTCAGCTCATGTTTTCAGGCTGAAGCGTGTTTTCATGGAGCTGATTGTTTAGTTGCAGGAACGATGATGTGACAGGAAAGAGATCTGTGTTTACTGCCGTGTAGATTTTATTTACACAGGAGGAATTCGTTGTGCTGTTTTGCTGCATAAGGGAAGCAAAATAAAACATTCATAGCTGAAGAAAACGTACAAACGACAGATACATGTCAATGAATCAGAACATGGTGTGAAACGGATCTGTTTCAAGCATTTATTTCTTTTAATGGTGATGATTTCATCTAACGGTGTCACACTCTGATCAGGTCGGTTTCTGAGCCTTTAAACGGTCTCTGAGTCTGGTTCAGTCAGACAGTCGTTGACTCCCTCCACAAGGAGGGTCAGACCCTAAAGGTTCCTGCTGTCTGTTCACAGTAGGGCTGCCAAGATCAGTCGACTAGTCACGATGACGTCGACGATCAAATTCGTCTGCGACTTATTTAATAATCGACGTCGACGTTTTAATATTTTTTTAAACTTTATTTTTTCCTCAAAACTGCCGCTGTACTTTCACCTGTCTCGTCTGCCGTTCTGTCCTTGACGCATACGCGCAGAAGTGGTAACCGGGGTAACCTGTGATGTCACTGGAAAAGTTATGCTCAACAGCAGTGGTCCCCAAACTACGGCCCGGCCCCCTGAACAATACCAGAGACGCATTATGATTTTTTTTTTTTTCGGTGCCAAGTTTTGGTACCCAAAGGGTTAATAATGCCGCCGGTGATTCGCTGTAACGTTACACATGGTTGTGGTACGCAGGAAGGTGCTGCCAAATTAGCGTCTCTGTCGCTATATTTAGTGACTTTCAGACCGCTCTAGCGACTTTTTTTTTTCTAAAAAGCGACAAATTCAGTGACTTTTCTGTGGTTTTGGCATAGACTGTATAATTAATGGACGTAGTCTCCGCGACGTCACCCATCTGTTCCTGAAACGGACTTTTGAAGCCAAACGGTCGGCGCGGCCATATTGGAAATGAGGCGTGCAGTGGGTCTCCACAGTAGCAACCATAGGACGCGCCACAGTCACGTGATCTGAGCTGTGCCTCTGATTGGACGAACTGGCGAGCTTGATATTGTGGAAACTGCCGAATTAGAAAAAACTTCACCCCTGTACAGTGCGTGCCGTTAGTGAAATTAGCGATTCAGACGGGAGACATTCTTTGTACCAGGCTGTAAATGTGCTTATTTTGGCCGTGAAAACGGCTTTTTTTGTCTTGGTGTGTTTGTGACTTCCGGTACTTCCGGAGCCTCAAGCGGACACTTGAGGAACAGCAGACTTTAGCACTTCCGCATTGCCTCATATTTTCAGACCGGAGGTTGCGGCTTGGGTTTTGGGGACGGAGTGAAAGCATGTTTTGATCTTCGGCCGCTGCTGCTCAACGAGCAGCGGGCGCTGAGCCCCTCCCCTCTCCAATACACAGACTCCTCCCCTCACAGCTCCAAGCTGCAGCCAGAGCAGACGACTGCGTGCAAATGAATCACGCTAATGATTGTTTCTTTTCGGTCACCTTTGCCGGTCAAAAGCCAGGATTAAGAAGGAGGGTTTTTATTTTATTATAAAAAAACAAGAATCATCAGAAGAAAGTTTATTAATAGTTGTTAACACATTTACAGTGTACTCAGTATAAACTGACCTGTCACTTGTTTGCACCTGTTCTTTTACACTGGCAAACATTTTATGTAGGTAAACTGCTAAGAGTAGAAAATTAGATGTAGATGGAAGATAAAACTCAAGTTTTGTACCATAACATGTAATGAAAGTTTCTTTTTGTTAGAACTGATATAAAAATTGGTAACGAAAAAAGTATTGCAATCAGCTGCAATTTATGTATGATCCGAATAGTCGACTAATCGCAAAAAATAATCGGTGACTAGTCGATTATCAAAATAATCGTTTGTGGCAGCCCTAGTTCACAGAGTGCTGGATCCAAGCAGGTCAAACTTTCTGTATGAATTTATTATTTTTATTTATTTAACCTTTATTAAACCAGGTAGAAAACCCATTGAGATCGAGGTCTCTTTTGCAAGGGTGACCTGGCCAAGAGGTCAGCAGCACACGTCAATACATAAATACAAGTTTTAAACAGACAATATTTAGAGATAAAAATTGAAGGTAAAATTTAAAAGTGACTCGCAAAAACAAACAAAACAAGAATATATTACAGAATATAATTAAAAACGAAGTGCAGTGGGGGAAAAGTGCTAAAAGTGACTCACAAAACAGGTTCATAAACACAGGCACTGGTCCATGGTCTCTGGAACGAAAGGCGCCAAGAGAAATAAGTTTCGGACAGGTTAAAGTCTGTCTGTAGAGCGTTCCATGCAGAGGGAGCAGCAAAGCTAAACGCTATTTTACCCAATTCAGTCCTGACACGAGGAACCAACAGACGATTGATGCCTTGAGAGCGCAACGCATAAAGGCTTCCAGTTCTTTGAAGAAGAGAGCAAAGATAAGACGGAACTAGTCCAAGAAGAGCCTTGAAGATGAGAATCATCCAGTGCATAAACCTGCGAGCACTCAAGGAAGGCCAACCGGACAAAGCATAGAGTTCACAATGATGGGTTACGCCTCAAATACACCGGGTGCGTCTGCGTTGCAGCTCCGCTGCGCTGCGTGTTGACTGCGTTTGTCAACTTACACCGGCTGCGTCGCGAGTCCGGCAAGCCGCAGAGCTGGAGTCGCGAGACCGCGGACTTCTCGCGGTAATTCACGATCCCGTGAGAATGTTGAAGCAAACAGTCGTACTACAATACTGTACGGTGCACTACTCACCATTCACTCCCAAAACACTTGAAACACTCTTCCATGCCATTTCCTTTTTGAGATTATCTTTATAAAAAGGATGTGTTGGGTCATAAATTATTCTGTGCTTTTCCACCTCAATGATAAGCTTCTCCTCGTCCATGTTTTTCACTGTTTCCCCTTGGTAAACTCTGACCTGTTGACTACTCGCGTATCTCTGCTCATTGTGAAGAGCTGCTATTGTAATCAAGCTAAATACGATCTAGTTTAGACACGGTTTGTTTTATTTTGAAAGTCTCAGGCTCTTTTTATGTAGTTTCCGTGCACTACTTCCTGTCCCGCTCGATCTTCTCTACTCTGAATTTATGCGTCACAGCTCCGTCATCCGGCAAAAATAGGATGGCTGCGGATTAGCTGCGACCTGTCGGACCAGACACGCAGCTGAACCGCAACGGAACGGATCCAGTGTAAGTTGACACATTGACTTGAATGGATTTTAAACTGATCCGGCGCCTTGACGGAGCGGAGCTGCAACGCAGACGCAACCGGTGTATTTCAGACGACTACAACCGGTAATGAACCTCAAAGCACAATGATAAACAACATTCAAAGACTGTCAGCATTTACCTGAAGCAGACATGTAAAGAACATCCCCATAATCCAGTAATGGTAAAAATGTTGCGGATACAAACATTTTACGAGCCCTGAGTGAAGAGCAGGACTTATTTTGATAAAAGAAACCGACTTTCACCCTGAGTTTTGTAGTAAGTTTGGCTATATGAGCTTTAAAGGAGAGCTCACAGTCGATAAGAAAACCCAAGTATTTAAAATTGGGCACTGCCTCAATGGGCACACCCTGTGAAGTAAGGATTTCAGGGAGTTTCCCCGACAGGTCACTCTTGTTTGAGAACAACATCAGTTTGGATTTATCTGCATTTAAAACCAATTTGGGTTTTTTTTTTTGCAGCTGAGACTGAATGAACTAAATGAAAAATCATTTAGTTCATTCAGATTCTATGAATTATACTGAATTTTTCCGTTCTTTGTGCTCAACAGCATAAAAAAATAATAATTTTCACATATTTATGTTTATTTTTTTTTTCTTAGATGGAACGTTAAAGGGTTAAAAGTTAAGTAGACTTCACATCCCATGCGTTTTAAAAGTGCAAGTTAAAGGGTTAAAAGGAGAGGACGTTAAAGGGATTTTCTAATTTTTATCATCCAGAGACAGTTTTTAATAATAAACAGATGATGCAGGTCTGATGACACACGGTTTGATGTATTAACAATGCTGGAGGGGAGTCTTGGTCCGCGGTAATGGATTCATTTTCTTCTTCTGTCTCTTTTTCTTCTCATAAGTTCATTGTTTGACAGTTTAATCTCGATCTGCTCGGTGCAGGTGGGTTGGTCGTTGCTGTGTCGGTTGATTGAAATATGCCCCGCCACGCTGGACCAGCTGACCCAACCTCTGCAGGAAGTCAAGGACTGGGAGGTCCTGGGGATACACCAGTAAGTGAGGTCTTTACCTCTTGGGTCCTGTTGGTGTGATTCAGTCTTTTATCAGTTAGTGTTTTAACAGCTTTCTGCTCGCTGAAGTTTCAGTCCTGAAATTATACTCCTGTTACTCTCAGTTCCTGTTCAGTGAACTGAAGCAGCTCTGTGTCATTTTGACTTATTGCTGAGAAGCTTTTTTCAGCTCTTTAGCATCGATGTTTTGTTATTTGCAGATGTTAAACACTTGGATGCATCTTCAGTTTTCTGTCATCTCTTCTCTTCTTCTCCGTGTGATTTTTTTCCTCCTGTGGTGATGTTTTTAGGCAGATCCTGAAGGCTCTGTTTCAGTACAGCACAGACTGCAAAGTCACCATGGTTGGACTCAGAGCTCTGGCTCTGCTGCTCACTGCAGGTAAAACTTTGGAGAGTTTATTAATCACAGATCTAAGGAAACAAAACACGTGAAAGCTTCAAATAAACTTGAAATAACTTCATCTGACATGCAAATATTTAGCTTTGCATGACTGTTCTGGTTATTCCTGTTACTTATCTAATGTGCATTGAGCTGTAGAGTGTTTTATTTTAAGAGCTTAGTTCTTGTCTGATCAGAGCATATTAACGTGAACCCAGAAGGTGAAACTGTTCAGAGGCGATAAAACGGTTACACGCGTCATGCTTTGGAGCAGCAGCCCTAAAAGTTTCTGGAAGTTTTGCTTCAACTTTCCTCCCAAAACTCCTGTTCAACACGTTTATTGATCAGTTCAACGTGTGTGTTTATATTAGGGTTACAAAATTCCAGGAATTTTCAGGTATGGAAACTTTCCATTGAAATTTTCAGGAATTTATATTAGCTGCATTTATCGGTCATATACATGTATGAATATTTAACATTTTGTTTGTTATAAGCAGACGTGCATGCAAACATGTCCAATACAACATTTTTAAATGACGTTATAAATGAATTTTTAGTGAACTTTCCCAAACTGAGTCTAACTATCATGAATAGAGACATAAATATTCATCGTAAGCAAACACACACGTAAACACGCCTGAAACAACTTTTATAAACTACACTAATCCGTTTTTAGAACTGTGGATCTTTAATGGTTCCATCTGTTGTTTAGCCGAGTAATCAGTCCACTATCACCTACTTTATGTACAAGCAAACAGATAGATAAAATCTGGTGTTTATAAACCAAGCTAGCTAGCTAGCTAGCAACATAGGCTGTGTATTTAACCTTAAAATCAGGAACTGACAAAATGTTTTTTCTTTCTAGCTAGCTAAGTTAGTGGAGCTAACATAATTCAATGCAAGTTTAACAAAGTTAATTTAGCTAGCTATTGTTACAACCAGTTTAAAAAGCGGTACAAACACTTGGTTTTCACAAGGTACAGGGTGGAAGAAGGGCTTTAACAATCAGGTGTTTTCATAAGTGATTTATGTATTTGTTACTTACTTTATTTACTTTATTTATTTTGTAAATTTGTATTATATAAATATGTGTGTTTGGTTTATGTGTTTGTTTAATTACTCTGTTATTTTCTACTTTTGTAAATGTGTTATGTGAATATGAGTTTCCTTAATTGGTGACATTATTTGAGCAAGGAAGGGGTTAAATTAGCTTATGCTTCATCCTACTCCTTTTCGGACATGTTGGGTTTCTATTACTAACTTTGCTTCTTTTTTTTCAAATGTTTTTTTTGTTTTTTTTTTGTTATTCTTATCTTATTTATTCATTATTATTTTTTTCTATTTTACTTTCTTGTGATACTCACACATATTCGAAATAAAAGCATAATTCAATTCAATTCAACTCATTTATTAGCCAATGGTAGCTCACTACAATGCTAATTACTTAAATCTGACAGTTGGTGGTCTATAATGGCGGAGCTAGCAAAGCAGAGCTAACAGAAAACTGGCTAGCTAACTGGCTAGCTAACTGGCTAGCTAGCCTTTAAAAATGATACACATTCTGATCACCTGAACTTAATCCAGGAATGTGGTCTCAGTGGAAATGCTGTGGGCTGGATGACCGAATGCTCTTGGAATTGTTTGCACATGTGATTCATGGGACACAGCTGAATTTTCATTCAGTCATAATTTAACCAGTATCAATGTTTAAAACCTTGTTCAAGTTGATAACAAGAAAAAAAAAATTCCAAACTTTCTGGGCAAAAATTTCCTGGAAAATTTCAGGAAACTTTACCAGAAATTTTCCAGCCTCTTTGCAGACCTGTTTATTTGAAATGGACAGAATTAAAGGTGTCGGTCACTTTCACATCCTGGTGTTATTTTATGGGTTTGTAGACCCGATCCCCCTCCTGGTCTTGGAGGAGGAGGAGGATGTGTTCGGCCTTGTGGTGCACGCAATGAAGACGTTTCCCACCTGTGAAGAGGTTCAGCTGCACGGCTGTGCAGCTCTGCAGCTGCTGCTGGAGAAAGGTGAGCCGTCTCCTGTATTTGCCCCCATTTGTTTGCAGGAAATGGGGAAAAAGTCAAATACTTTAATTTCTCCTGCAGGTTTTTTTAATTCGTTCAGTGAAGCGTGTATCAGTGAAGTATAAGCATGCGTATCTTGCTTGTGTCTGTGTTTCCAGTGAGCGATGAACACCTCATGGAGTTTGTGGAGAACCAGGATCACGTTGTGGTCCTGGCAGCTCTGCAGAGTTTCCTGGACAGCCCTGAGCTGCTGCAGCAGGCCATGAAGGCGCTGCTCCCTCTGACTCGTCCTGGTAAGTCCCCACTACTCTCCAGCTTGTGCTGTCTCTGCATGCCTGGAGAGTTTGATCTAAATGTGACTCTGAAAGGCATGAATGGATGGATTGATGTGTGTGTGGAGAATGTGCTTTACTGTTTCACGCTGTGGACTCGCAGGCTGTCGGTTTGATCAGATTATTCCTTCAGCCTTCAAGTAAACATGTTTGAAGATGCTGCTGTGTCATGATGGGGAGGTGTTACAGTCATACACTGAGCCTAACCAGCAGAAAGCATCGCCCTCTCTCTGATAATTGTTTGAAGTTTTCTTACATTTCCATGAAAGTGCAGTTCAAGCTTCAGGATGCTACATGAAGTTAACGGAGCGTCTGAAGGCCTGAGTGCTTTTTGACTCCTGTGATCAGAAAGATGGTGAAAGAAAAGAACAGAAGCTGCTTTTATTACACACAGAAAGGTTCAGCTGAGATTACTTTGAAGCTGAAAACAGCAAAATAAGCAAGTAGGTAGTCTGATTTTCTACTGATTGGCCAAATTAAGCGTTTTAGACTTTTTTTTTGTTAATTTTTGTTTCTTTTTGATTGGCCTGTTAGTGGATTGCCACGGCAGGAGGGTGCTGATCTCCAGCACCAGTACTTTGAGGGGTTACAGGTGGAAAATCTGGGACTCTATGACCTACCACAATGCTTTTGACCACCTTTGTTTTGTGCACTTCAGTCTTCATTTTGTCCCTCTGGTGACCCCGTAGTATCTTCCCCTGATTCACAGCTCATATAAATGTCTGTTTTTTATGGAGGACAAAGAGTGCCAAAATAAACTAAGTAAGTAATTAAGTGAGTAAGTACATAATTACATAAATACATAAATACATAATACATACATACACAAATACATACATACATACATACATACATACATACATACATACATACATACATACATACATACATAAATAAATACATAAATACATACATACATACATACATACATACATAAATACATACATACATAAATACATACATACATACATAAATACATACATATATACATAAATACATGCATACATAAATACATAAATACATACATAAATACATACATACATAAACACATACATACACAAATACATACATACATAAATACATAAATACATAAATACATAAATACATACATAAACACATACATACACAAATACATACATACATAAATACATAAATACATACATAAATACATACATAAATACGTACATAAATACATAAATACATACATACATACATACATACATAAATAAATACATCAATACATACATACATCAATACATAAATACATAAATACATACATACATACAAATACATACAATTTATGTATTATTTATATATTATATTATTTATATATTAAATAATAAATTTGATAATATATTTAATTAATTAGATATAGGTGTCGTTAAATAATTGATTAATTAAATAAATGCATCATTAATTATTTAAAAATTCGTAATATATAAATAAATTAAATAAATAAATAAGTAAATAAATGAATAATTCATGAAATAAATAAATAAATACATGTTTAAATAATCATTGCAAATGTTCATTCTATGTAAAAAAAAAAAATAAATAAAAAAATAAATTCTGTATTTCACTTTTTATTTAATTATTTCATGGTTCCTGCTCCAGCAGTGCATCAGGGGCGAACGCTGAGCGAGTCACAAACCTTCGCCTGCAGTCTTTGTGACTCGCTCAGACTTGGCGGTTTCCTGCCATACAAACAAACATGGCAGCCGTCATGAGGATCTGCATGAGCTCTCCCTTGAGTTGATAACAGATATTTGGGACCTGCAGAGAATACTGACGCTGGAGTGTGCTAGCAAGTCATATACTCTGGAGGCCTGTTGGGGGCGGAGCTATGAGCAGACCTTGGTGTTTTAGGTCTTGCCATTCCAACATGCAGTGAACCAGTTTGGAGATCCTGATGCGTTGACCTCATCCTTTCAGCTAGTCTGGTTTTCATCAGTTCACAGACAGATTCAGAGGTTTGGAAATCTGCACACGTGTGTTTTCTTCCTTGTCTTGCAGTCAGTAACGTGGAGGTGTTGATGTCAGGAGGAGCTCGCTGTTACAGCCTGATCATAGCCGCTATGGATGCGTTTCCTGAGGTGGAGGAGCTGCAGGAAACGGCGTGCTGTTTGTTCAAGAGTCTGACATCAGGTACGACAGGGTTAAATGTCTGAAGTTAGAAAACATTGCTAACAGGAAAATTTAAAAAAAAGAGGTTTCTGAGCATGTGCACAGTCGTGGAATTTCAGCTAATTTGTTTTTGCCCTATTTTCTCCCTTTGATCCCATGATTCAGATCTTTCGAAGCATGAGCTCTTACGTTTGTTCTGTGAGGACGTTTTTTCTCGTTTGCTGGAGCTTCTGTTGTCTGTTTTTTTTTTTTATCTAAATGTCAAGTCTTTCAAATTTAGAGCATCAAGAGAAAAAACGAACTTTTTGTAGCTCCTCAAAATGAGCTTGGAATGTGATAAAACATGCTCAGTGTGCCAACAGATGTGTTTCAGTCGTACGGATGAGATAATGTGTTTGCTGCTCTGCAGATTAAAGAGTTCAGCGGAGGCTTTCTCGCTCTGTTTGTTTCCTCTTCTTTGCAGAGAGTTACTACAACATCCTGGTGCTGAACGGCGTTCAGAGAGTCGCAGTCAGAGCCTGTCAGAGTTTCCCTGAAAACCCAGCGCTGCAGGCCGCTGCTCTCTCCTGCCTGGCTGAGCTCAGTAAGGATCCACACTCACACCTGCTATATTTAGCTCCTGTATTTACACAGACACAGACGGATGAGAGGTGGAGGCAGGAGAACGATGGACTCACCTCAGCAGCAGCTCAGAGGATGAATTATATCAGGGGGCAGCTGTTTGTTGGGGCTCCCTGTGTTCATCCAGGAGTCTAAATTTAAACATCTGTAGCCTCCAGCTCTTCTTATTTAGTTATTTTTTTGCGCATTTGTCTGGAAAGAGCAGAAATAAATAGTCTGTCTTAATAAAGTCACAAAAAGAGGGGGACTGACAGGAAAATGAGTTGGTTCCCTTGTTTGGATTGGCTATAAACATTTTCAATTTGATCGTTTTTTTACTCACGTGCACAAACATTCATCTGTTTTTATCATAATAAAGTTTTAGCTGCTGTCTCTTTAAGACTCCCCCATCACTCTGATTGGTTAGCCCTCTGGAGGCCTGTTGGGGGCAGGGCTGTGGGCAGATCCTTAGGTCTAGGGATGAGCGAGTACACCATTATCTGTATCTGTATCTGTTTACCCATCCATATTATCCGTATCCGTATCCGTACTCGTATGGGCGGGGCCTAAACCGGAAGTGGGCGTGTTTTGCCAGAAAATGGGCGGGGCTTAAACCCGAACTTTATTTTAAGTCTGAAACTGGCTTTTTTTTATTTTTTAAAGGCTTTTGTTTGATCAGCTATGTATTATGTACAACTGGTAAAATGTGTATGTAGTGGTGTGAAAGACTGTCTCTTTATTTATGATCTGTGTAAATTTAATAGGTGATTTGTGCAAACATTCAGTGGCAAAAAACTAAAAAATATGTCTTGTTGTTCACTTTATTTTTCTGTTTCTTTCTCACCAGCCAAACTAAAATCAAGCAGCCAGTTAAAAAAAAAAAAACGCGACACCAGGAGTTTACAGCTTTAAGCCTTCAAATGCGTTGCGTGGACGTTGCAAAACAGTTAATCAAGTAACTTTAAATATAAAAAAAGAACTAAAGAGATGCGAGACAACGAAAACCATAAAAAAACGGTCCTGAATTGAAGCAAGAGGCACTGACCAGCGCGACACGAGCCGTTTTCAGCCCCGTCTTGTCACATGCATCGCGTATGACAGGAAATAAGTTGAAGAAGTAACTTTAAATACCAAACAAACCTCAATAGAGACGAGCAGAAGAAAACTGAGTGAGTAGTACAGAGATTAGAGCAACGTAAACTACAGTCAACTCAAGCAAGCAAGAGAAGCAGTCGCTGTCACTCGCTGCCTGTCTGTGTGTGTGTGAAAGAGGAGAGCAGGCACCTCCTCGCTGCAGCATGTGGGTGCAGGGAGGGGGGGTGTGCTGTGTGTGACTGGCCAATCACAGAGCAGGAAGAGTGAAGACAGTAGTTGTTGCTACCCAATGAGGATTCTTTTAGTACAGATACGAATAATCCTAAAAAAAACTCGTGTTGTATTCGGATTCGGCAAAAATGCATTATCCGTAACGAATACTCGTTTGAAACGAATATCCGGCTCATCCCTACTTAGGTCCTTATGCTATGACCTCATCATTTCCGCAAGTCTTGATCTAACCGAGCGTCCTGCACACTCAGCATCTTCTGTTTCTTTATAGATTTGTGAGGGAAAAGTCCTGGAAATTTCAGGACTTAATCTCTCTGAATTACTGCAAAATTTTCCGCTTTTTTTCTTTAAGTACAACAAGTTTTTAGCACCGTCTGGGCTTGATTTTCTTCATTAAAGCTGGGGCTGAGACTCCAGCACTGTGTCCTCTGCTGTCCGTTCATCTGGAGCACATGGTGTCCGCGTAACCCACTTAAACCAAACGATGTTAGAGTTTTTCGCTCGTAAACAGAAAGTATTTCTCTTTTTTTTTAGCTGTGACTTTGTCAGCTGGTTAGAAAAACAGGGTCGGTTACATGAATCAGTGGATTTACAACCAGATCTCAGAAGAAAGAGCACAAAGATCGTCTGTCGCGAAAAAGCAAAAGACTTCATGCTTTAAAGGCTGCAGATTTGATCTGATCCTGAGATTAATCTCCTCCTCTCAGCCGCCACCATCGTGCAGAGTAAAGCAGTGGCAGCTCAGGGTCCAGAGGAAGGAGAGGAGGAGGAGAGCAGGGGTAAGGAGGAGGTGGAGGACATGGGTCTGGGCTGGTTGGAGGCCTGCTGCGTGGCACTGGAGCTGCATGCTGATAAACCAGATGTTCAGGTCGGTCCTCTGAGCTCGAAGCTTCTCACATATTTCACTTTGAATCATATCAACAAGCAGAGTCTTTGTGAATCTCCTCCACTGACACAGGAAGCTGCGAGCTGGGCCATTCACAGTCTGTTACTGCACGGAGCTGGAGTCAGCCAATCAGAGGAGGAGGAGCAGGAGCAGAGGTACGTATCACACCTGTGATAACATCCAGATCCTGACGCTCAGAGTGATATTATAAGTTCTGCATGAACAGTTCCATATCCTGTGTTTAGTTCCAGGACTCCAGTTCACAGACAGCTGATGGCGGCCATGCTGCTCCACCCCACGTCTCCCAGAGTGTTTGAAGCTGCTACCAGTGCTATCGCCACACTCATCACACACAACAGTGAGTTTTTGATGGTTCACCTTTAACCTTTAACATCTTTGACCTCTTTGAAGTCCAGGTGTGCCTGTTCTGAAACTAAACTCGTTGCTCTGCAGATAAAATGCGCTCTCTGCTGCTGTCCAGCGGCCTTCACGTTAATTTAGTGGAGATGATGAAGAGACATTCGACCTCTGTGGAAGTCTCCATCAGCGCCTGCAAACTGCTCAACCTGCTCTTCCAGGGGAGGTGAGTGAAGCAGCACACAGCAGCAAACTTCACGCACTGAACTGTCAGTCTCAACCCGCCTCTCTCTGTCTGCAGGTCAGCTGGTCTGGATGAGCTCAACATGGCCATGAGTCAAATCCTCAACACCATGAAAGTCCACAACTTTCACCCTGAGGTCCAGCTGGAGGCCCTGCAGGCCAGCCTGGTCTTCCTCTGCCCAGGTATGCTCAGGTGTATCTCCTCTCTTCATGGCTTTGGGGGAAGAATCCATCGGCAGGTTTATTTTTTAATCGATTCAGGCGCCATTTTTGTCTTTTAATATCTTGAAATGAGACGTTTATCTGGACTCGTCAGGCGAATGTAGCTCAGATTAAATCTGATGAGATAATTTAGACAAACACTTGTTAGATTTCAGTTTTTTCATGATTGAACGTAAAACAAACACGCTGTTCACCCCTCGACACGGCAACAACAACTCACCGTCTGACCTGAGAGAGATGCATGGTGAAAATACCACGTTTAGATGTTTAGAAAGTACTTTGAAAACTTTATATCTTTTAAAAGAGTAATAAAGTAATAATTTGACTCACTTGGGGTAACTGGAGTCATTTTAAGCTCGGAGTATTTAAACACGTACTGGTTTGGTTTGATGTGGACATAATGAGGTCTAAGTGTTCGTTTCTCCTCCCAAAGCTGCTCTCATTTGGCTTCTAATCACACGAGTTGTTGGTAGTAGAGCAGCTGTGTGTGTATGTGTGTGTGTTAATGTCCTGTGTGTGTGTGTGTGTGTGTGTGTCCACAGACAGGAGTTTGAAGGAGCACGGCGTGTCAGTCTCAGACCCAGACATGGTGGATGTGTCGCTGAAGGTGCTGAAGAATCAGTGTGTGGTGGAGGGAGCTCACACTCTGTTCCTGGAGGTTCTCAACCGGGTATGACACACACGTTAACACTGAGCTACCCGTCAAACACCCATCCAATGCCCGTCCAATATCCGTCCAATACCCGTCCAATACCCGTCCAATACCCGTCCAACACCCGTCCAACAGTCCAATACCCATCCAACAACCGTCCAATACCCGTCCAATACCCATCCAACATCAGTCCAACACCCGTCCAACATCCATCCAACACCCGTCCAACACCCGTCCAACACCCGTCCAATACCCGTCCAACACCCGTCCATCACCCGTCCATCACCCGTCCAACACCCGTCCAATATCCGTCTTATACCTGTCCAACACCCGTCCAATACCCATCGAACACCCGTCCAGTACCCGTCAAACGACCGCCCAATACCTGTCCAATACCCATCGAACACCCTCCAGTACCCGCCCAATACCCGTCCAATACCCGTCCAGTACCCGTCCAACACCCGCCCAACACCTGTCCAATACCCATCCAACACCCACCCAACACCCGTCCAACACCCGTCCATCACCCGTCCAACACCCGTCCAACACCCGTCCAACACCCGTCCAACACCCGTCCATCACCCGTCCAACACCCGTCCAACACCCGCCCAACACCTGTCCAATACCCATCCAACACCCACCCAACACCCGTCCAACACCCGTCCATCACCCATCCAACACCCGTCCAACACCCGTCCAACACCCGTCCATCACCCGTCCATCACCCGTCCAACACCCGTCCAATATCCGTCTTATACCCGTCCAACACCCATCCATCATCCGTCCAATACCCGTTCAACCACTGTCCAATACCCATCGAACACCCGTCCAACACCCGTCCAATACCCGTCCAACACCCGTCCATCACCCGTCCATCACCCGTCCAACACCCGTCCAATACCCGTCCATCACCCGTCCATCACCCGTCCATCACCCGTCCATCACCCGTCCATCACCCGTCCAATATCCGTCTTATACCCGTCCAACACCCGTCCAATACCCGTCCAGTACCCGTCCAATACCCGTCCAGTACCCGTCAAAAACCCATCCAACACCTGTCCAATACCCATCGAACACCCTCCAGTACCCGCCCAATACCCGTCCAATACCCGTCCAGTACCCGTCAAACACCCGTTCAACACCCGTCCAATACCCATCCAACACCCGCCCAACACCTGTCCAATACCCATAGAACACCCGTCCAATACCCGTCCAATACCCGTCCAGTACCCGTCGAACACCCGCACAATACCCGTCCATCACCTGTCTAAAACCCGTCCAATAACTGTCCAGTACCCATCCAGTACCTGTCGAACACCCGTCCAATACCCGTCCAATACCCGTCTCATATTTTCCATTTTCTTTCTGTCTCTGCATCCATTGTTGTCGTTGCAGGGTGCAATAAAAGCACTAACATCTAATAGCAGGAGAAACGCTAGCTGTGGTACAAACTGTCCTCCTCGTCCTTTACATTCATTAAACAACAGTTCATCCATTCACTGTTGAAGTTCCACAGGAAGTCACAGAGCAAAAAGATTTAATTACGTTTCTAGAAATGATTTTCCAGTCAGTATGAATGAACAGAGAGCTTCTCTCGTGTGTCTTTTTGTGGATGTTAACCACCAACGTATCACGATCACAGACCACAAGGATAAACTTGTGGATGTGTTACATGTGTGCTGTTATCCCTCTGAGCTCAGTCTTTATTCATGGACACATGAATCAACCTTTGTGTCTTCATTTTATAAAGATAACCTGAAATAATCTCAGTGTTTAATTTTCTTACTAAGATGAAGTGAGAGTAGAGAGAGAGAGAGAGAGAGAGAGAGAGTTAACCTGCATGATATTAACAGCTGTCTGTGTGGTTTATCAGTTCATCAGCAGCGCCGTCATTCAGAAGTGCGGTCTGAAAGTTCTGTCTTCTCTGGCTGACTGCACCGGCGCAGTGGACCTGCTCTGCCAGCAGGGGGCGATAGACACGGTGCTGCATACACTACAGATGTTCCCACAGGAGCGAGGTACAGAGCAGAGTTAAAAACACACCTCTCTGTTTGTTAGAAGTGTTTGATTATGACGTCTCTGACTCCTCCTCCTTCCAGAAATACACTACTGGGGTCTGACCCTGCTCAGCCACCTGGTGTCAAAGAAGAAGCTGTCCCGGATGATCGTCCCCGTTCTGGCGTCCGTCGTGGTCGCCTCGCTCCTCCAGCACAGAGGAGACTCTGAGATGCTCCTGAAGGTGAGACGAGGAAGTGAATTTTACTCCTCCATCCTCCAAACGACACGCGTTAGATATCTGATTCATCTCCCATGAGCCAAGAACCAGCATCCTCGTTCCATCATCACTGAGGGATGACATCAAAGCTCACCTGTCCTTCAGGTGTCTCACCTGTCCCTCAGGAGTCTCACCTGTCCTTCAGGCGTCTCACCTGTCCTTAAGGTGTCTCACCTGTCCTTCAGGTGTCTCACCTGTCCCTCAGGCGTCTCACCTGTCCTTCAGGCGTCTCACCTGTCCTTCAGGCGTCTCACCTGTCCTTAAGGCGTCTCACCTGTCCTTCAGGCGTCTCACCTGTCCTTAAGGTGTGTCACCTGTCCTTCAGGTGTCTCACCTGTCCTTAAGGTGTCTCACCTGTCCTTAAGGTGTCTCACCTGTCCTTCAGGTGTGTCACCTGTCCTTAAGGTGTCTCACCTGTCCTTCAGGTGTCTCACCTGTCCCTCAGGCGTCTCACCTGTCCTTCAGGCGTCTCACCTGTCCTTATGGTGTCTCACCTGTCCTTCAGGTGTGTCACCTGTCCTTAAGGCGTCTCACCTGTCCTTCAGGTGTCTCACCTGTCCTTCAGGCGTCTCACCTGTCCTTAATGTGTCTCACCTGTCCTTCAGGCGTCTCACCTGTCCTTAAGGTGTCTCACCTGTCCTTCAGGTGTGTCACCTGTCCTTAAGGCGTCTCACCTGTCCTTCAGGTGTCTCACCTGTCCTTCAGGCGTCTCACCTGTCCTTAATGTGTCTCACCTGTCCTTCAGGCGTCTCACCTGTCCCTCAGGTGTCTCACCGGTCCTTCAGGTGTCTCACCTGTCCTTCAGGTGTCTCACCTGTCTTTAAGGTGTCTCACCTGTCCTTCAGGCGTCTCACCTGTCCTTCAGGAGTCTCACCTGTCCTTCAGGAGTCTCACCTGTCCCTCAGGTGTCTCACCTGTCCCTCAGGTGTCTCTTCATACCAGATGATCAGTGGTTAGTTCTCTGCAGTGTTACCTGCTGCGTAATCATCATCAAACTCTGCTTCTGACCAAGAACATGTTCTCCATTAGGGGGCGATATGGGACAAATATATCAGCAGGTTTTTATGGCAGGATCAGGATCTGGATTTGATCAGGATCTGGATTTAATCAGGATCTGGATTTGATCAAGATTGGTTTTCAGATTCAGACTATTTGCAAACAATGCAGAATGAAGGACGGAAGGAAGAAAGGAAAGGAAAGGAAAGGAAAGGAAAGGAAAGGAAAGGAAAGGTAGGAAGAGAAGGAGCAAAGGAAGAAATGGAAAGAAAGGAAAGACAGCCAGGAGGAAGAAAAGACAAACAAGGGAGAAGAAGGAAGAAAAAAAGGAAGGGAATGAAGTGAAGGATGACAGGAAGGAGAGGAAGGAAGAAAGGAATAAAAGAAATTAAGTAAAGGAATATAGGAAGGAAAAGAAGGAAAGGAAAAAAGGAAGAAAGAAATGGGGAGGAAAGAGTGAAAGGATGAAGAAAACAGAAGAAGGAAAGAAATTAAGGAAGTCAATCAGGAAAGAAGAGGGAAAAGAAATGAAGTGAAGAAAAAGAAGGAACAAAGGAAAGGAAGGAAGAAAGGAAGAGAATGGTAGGAAAGGAAGGAAGGCAAGAAAGGGAAGGGAAAGAAGGAAGGAAGGGAATAAGGGAAGAATGAAAAGGAAGATAGGAAGGAAAATCTTTTCTGCTCTTGCTTTAAAAGTTGAGTCCAGATCTTCGATTTAAATCCAGATCATGCTTTTAGTTTTCTCTCGATCTGTTTGTGTTTAATTCTTCTGTCCTGCAGGATTCTGGAAGCTTCTGTTCACCTCACGTCGCTCATGAATCTGTGGTTTAAAGAAGGATTCTGTGATGCTGCAGGCTTCAGAGTTATGATCTGGGTTTTTTCCTGCAGGGTTTCCAGGTGTCTCTGAGGATGCTGGACGCCTGTTCGGGAGCTGCTGCAGAGCTGCAGAGAGAAGACCTGGACCGGCTGATCTTCCAGCAGCTCAGAGAGGAGACTCCAGAGCAGAGCAACAGCCCGGTGAGATACACCTTTCAGAGGTCCTCCCTGCAGACCATGAAATGTGAGGTCAAAGATCCGGTTTCTGATGAGCAGATCTTCTTTTATTAATCGTAATCGTAAACAGAGGCTGCACACAGAAACACAACAACACAGACGTGTGCAGGACAAACCGCACATCCCTGATAGCTCTTTGAATCCAGCCTGATTAATTGATGTTCTGTGTCTCTCCGCCGTCAGCTGCGTAAGTCGGTCTGCCTCGCTCTCTCCAAGATGTGGTGCGACCCCGAGCTGCACTACAGCATGCTGGAAAAGGCCTGCGAGGACGGAGACACGACGTTAGCCGAGTGTCTGATCGAGCTGGGAGCAGACGTCAACAGGAAGACTAAAACGGAGTCGCTCATCTACCAGGTCAGAGGTCACCAAACACACAGACGCACGCTGTAAATGAAATAACCAGGAAGTCTGGTGTTAAATCAGGTCATGAGGAGGCGGTTAAGGGAAGTTATGCTTTCATTCAGATTCGGGCTGAAATGTCTGAAACGATGTGATCCAGCAGTCCAACGCTTCGACGAGTAAACAGGTTTTAAACATGGAAGCAGTGCTCGCTTTGTCACCTGACAGAGAGACTAATCATTTCTCCCTCCTCACAGACTTTGTTTTAATCAGTCTTTAATTTGATTTCTTCTCCTTCTCCTCCAGGTGTGTGAGAGAGGCGGTCCCCTCGACCTGGTGGAGCTCCTGCTCAGCCGAGGCGCCCACGAGCAGTACCTCCGCCGGGCTTTAGCTGTGAGCGTGAAGCGGGGTGACGGACCCACGGTCATCCAGCTGCTGGGCCGTCTGGGTCTGGACCTCAACAACAGCGCCCTCTGCCTCGGAGGCTTCAGGCTGGGCCGCCTGGACTCGTCCTGGCTCAGCCCCCTGCTGGCTGAGCGGGGCAGAGCGCTCAGCGTGCGCTACAACAGCAGTGAGGATCTTTCTCTGTCCTGACCCGTTTCTCTTCACAGTCGTCGTCTTTTTTAACCTTTTTTTTCTTCCCGTCTTGAAGGTAAGGGGTTGAGCCTGGCACGGTACATCGAGTCTTTGCAGAAGTCCAAAAGTTGTAACGGTCCTCTCAGATCCTTAGCCGACCCGTGTCTGACCTCAGGATACATCTCTGAGGAGAGCGACGACTCCAACTTCAGCTTCGTGTCCGCAGAGGAGAGCCTGTTCTTCAACGACGACCTGGAGAGCGACGGTAAACACGCGAGTGTCGCACACAGTTAAACTGGTTAAAGATGAACCCAGTATCAGGGTCAGGGAGTTGCACCCAGATTATGAGTGAGACTTCATTAGATTACAGACCAACTGATTGGATTAAAGTCAGAGCTGAAGTGAGACTGAAGCTTATTGTGCTGCTGCGGCTGAAGGAGCTGCTTTCGTTGCATGAATGTCGAACAACCTCAACTGCAGTGAAGCAAAACGTAAATAAGAACAGAATACAATGATTTTCAACTGAATGCAATAAAAAGATATTTATAGTTCAAACTGATAAACTTTATTGTTTTTTTTCTCTCCTCCTCACATGTTTCTTTTACGTTGTAGGAAGTGATTCTCTGCCCGGCGTTCTGTCTCCAAAGCCGCACAACAACTCAACGGAGGAGCTGACCTCCTTTAAACGGAAACCCGGGAGACGCCGACACGCCAGTGCAGAGGTACGTCTGAAACCACAAAGAGCCAGAATTCACTGAACGAGTGCAAAGGAACCAACAATCAGGTGAAAACTGGAGCAAACTGCGCAGAGCTGCAGGACTCTGAAAATCACCAGAGCAGTTTGAGAATCAGAGATGATAGACGGTCACGTGATGCACAGATCTCAATGCTGTTGGCCTAAAAATTTCTGAATAACCGACTTAAGTTATTTTATTTTCTATGTATACTAATTCATAGGGATGAGCCGGATATTCGTTTCAAACGAGTACTCGTTACGGATGATGCATTTTTGCCGAGTCCGAGCACAACACAAGTTTTTTTTAGGATTATTCGTATCTGTGCTAAAAGAATCCTCATTGGGTAGCAACAACTACTGTCTTCACTCTTCCTGCTCTGTGATTGGCCAGTCACACACAGCACCCCCCCCTCCCTGCACCCACATGCTGCAGCGAGGAGGTGCCTGCTCTCCTCTTTCACACACACACAGACAGGCAGCGAGTGACAGCGACTACTTCTCTTGCTTGCTTGAGTTGACTGTAGTTTACGTTGCTCTAATCTCTGTACTACTCACTCAGTTTTCTTCTGCTCGTCTCTATTGAGGTTTGTTTGGTATTTAAAGTTACTTCTTCAACTTATTTCCTGTCATACGCGATGCATGTGACAAGACGGGGCTGAAAACGGCTCGTGTCGCGCTGGTCAGTGCCTCTTGCTTCAATTCAGGTTCGTTTTTTTAAGGTTTTCGTTGTCTCGCATCTCTTTAGTTCTTTTTTTATATTTAAAGTTACTTGATTAACTGTTTTGCAACGTACACACAACGCATTTGAAGGCTTAAAGCTGTAAACTCCTTGTGTCGCGTGTCCCCCTAGTTTCTCCACGCCGGTCTTTTTTTTTTTTTTTTTAACTGGCTGCGTGATTTTAGTTTGTCTGGTGAGAAAGTTAGTTGGAAAGCTTTGCCCATTCTGAGCACAGTGTTTTTGAAAATACAGTGAACAAAAAGGCATATTTTTTAATTTTTTTGCCACTGAATGTTTGCACAAATCACCTGTTAAATTTACGCAGATCATAAATAAAGAGACAGTCTTTCACACCACTACATACACATTTTACCAGTTGATAAATAAATATAACCATTTCAAATCAATTCTTGCCAGTTTCAGACTTAAAATAATGTTCGGATTTAAGCCCCGCCCGTTTTTGGACAAAACACGCCCACTTCTGGTTTAGGCCCCGCCCCCTACGAGTACAGATACAGATACAGATAATGGTGTACTCGCTCATTCCTACTAATTCAGTAATTTCAAACGGTCTGTTCGCCTCCTTTCATAGCTTTCCTGTGGCTGCGCTGTTTTATCCAATCACATTTCAGCCATCATTTGTCGCTAGGGTCAAAGAAATCTGCCTGGAGGCCTTCGGTATTAGTTCTGCGGGCCCTCTAGCATAAAACAAGTGTCAATCAAACTGTTGTTGTAACCAATCAGATTTTAAGTTGACGACACCGAGGCCGTCATTTTATAGATTATTTTCCTGCTGTTTTGTGTGTTTTTCCAGAGCGGCCTGACAGAGAGTGAACACATGGAGCCTGCACAGTGGAGAAACGGGAAGATCGGCTCGGTCCAGAAAGGTATTCAGCTTTCAGTTTGTGTCAGTGGATTTAACAGGAAAACATCTCATTAGTTCATTTACAGTCAAGAACAAAGAAGTCTCACTGATGGTCTCTGACTTTTGTAAGTCGTGTAAAAACACTGATCTAAAGTTTCGTCTCCTCCTCGGAGCGTTTGTTAGAGTTAATTTTGTTTTAGACTGATGTGGTTTGATCCGGCCTCCTCAGTTCTTGGACCTCCTGAGACCTCTGCAGCTCCCTCCAAAGAGAAGGAGAGGATCCGCCTGCTGGACCTCTCGGGGAACGAGCTGGACTCTCTGTCCTGTCTGATGGACGACGGCTTCGTGCAGCAGCAGCTGTCTCACCTCCTCCGTCTGGACCTGAGCCACAACAACCTGCTGGAGTTCCCTTCAGCTCTCTGCCAGGTGACTCACCGACCTGTGCTGCCTCACCTGGACGTGGAGCATCGAGAGGGCGCGTTTAACTTCCCTTTCTTTGATTTGATTGGTCACAGAGTTTGAAGAGCCTGACTCGCCTGGACCTGCAGGGGAACCAGCTCCGGTCTCTCCCGCTCGAGCTGCTGTCTCTGCTCTCACTGAGCACGCTCAACGTCTCTCGTAACTGCGTGGGTCCCCTCCTGACCTTTGACCCTGCTGTGTCCTGCCCCTCTCTGCGTCAGCTCAATCTGTCCTTCAACAAGATCACGGCTTTCCCTCACGACCTGGGCCGAGCTATGGATCAGCTGGAGGAGCTGGTGATGGAAGGGTACGAACGTTTCCAGAATCATTTCCAGGGTGCAGGCGGGTCCTTTAAGTCTCTGTCATACAGCAAGAGTTCCTATGAAAACATCAACACAACATTCCTCTGGATACAAGGAAATCTGCAGAAATATGAACTCCTGGAAGTTGTGCAGCAGAGAATTGTGCAGCGGGTATTTCCCAACGAGAGCCAACAAATGAGGGAGGCTGCACAGTCCCCTTTAACTTCCTTTAGGTTTAGTTCAGTGTAGAAAGTCTTTGACTTAATGTTGAATCATGGGAAATATGTCGAGGATGTTTGTTTTTAGTCACTTTTCTAAAAGTTTAGGAGCTCCAGAGTTTGGGCTCATGGTGCTTTTGTAGAAATCAGAGAAAATGAGAGAATGTAAAAAATAATTATGACGGGTATAAAAAAACAACTGAATGTAAAATAACAGCCAGGTAGAGACAAATTTTTTTTTTAAATAATGGCCCGAGATCAAAATCTTCTAACTAGTTCATGACACGCTAGAGGGGTGGGGCCTCAAACACCAAGGTCCACCTCTAGCTCCACCTCCGACAAGCTGTCATGGAGCCGTCCAAATAATTGCTGCTTATGCTCTGAGCTTGTCCTCGTCTAGAAGACTTCTGGAAGTTCGTCATGTAAGAAATACTTTGTGTCATTAGCCAGCACAGCTACAAAAAAAAAAAAAATCATTCTTTTAAACTGGAAATCGGAAAATCCACCATCGCAAAAGTACTGGCTGAACGAGCTTTCATCATATTAAACTCCAGAGAAGATTTTGTACAGTGTGAAGAGAAAACCTGGAACATTTAATCCTTTCTAGCATCTTTCCCTTCAATTAATCCTCTCAGTTGAACACATATTTTTCTACTTTCTAATTTTTTTAATACTTACAACAAAATCCACAAAAAATGTTGCTGTATCATTTTTTTTTTTTTTTTTTTAAATTTTTTCCCCCAATTAAATCGTGTCTGAGGCAAGATAATTCATATAAATACATAACTTTACAACATAACATAGATTATCAACAACTTCAAAACCACAAAAAAAGAAAATGAACAGACAAACAACCAAGAGTTTCAGAAAGAGGTTGAAATAAAGGTTTTCAAAAACACCAGAGAGAGAAAAACAGAGATTGATTTGAGCTGTGAAAAGATGCTACGGATACACCAGAGGGACAAAATAAAGAGTAAAAAAAAAAAGCACAGAAAGTCACTTTAAATAAATCAAACGTTGCTGTGGTTTGTACGTTTTTTCAGTAACTCTGTCGCTGAGCTCTGTGCTCCTCTGTGTCTGCCTGAGATCAAGCTGCTGGATGTGAGCAAGAACAGCGTGGAGGAAATCTCCCCTGACTACCTGACCGGCTGCCCCAAACTGGAGACTTTTAACGCCTCCATGAACAAAATCAGTGAGTGTTTCAGTCTGAGAGTCTGCGTCCAGCTGAGATTCAAGCTGTGAAGTCGGCCCGTCTGTAGCTCTGTTTGCTCTCCTCCTCTGCAGGCTCGCTGTCCAACCTCTGCCCCAAGATCACCACCCTGAAACTAGCAAACAACAGCTTCACTGAAGTCCCCGAGGCCGTCCTGAGGCTTCCAAAGTGAGTTTGATCGTCTCACAGTTTGAGGTCGTTCACCCCCACGTCGACTCCACGTCATCGCTGTGCTTTTCTTCCAGCTTGCGGTCAGTCGATATGAGAACTAACCAGATCGCTGCGCTGCCTGGTCCGGGGTCCTGGGAGTCCTGCAACCTCAGAGAGCTGATGTTCAGTCAGAACTGTATCAGCGCTCTGGATCTGAGTGGACCTGTGTATAAGTGGGCGCGACTGGAGAAGCTCCACCTGAGTGACAACAAGCTGGCTGAGGTGGGTTTAAGGTTGGTTTGAAGTGTTTCAGACATTTTCACTCAAACAGCTGCTAAAATAAACGTCTCTGCTCAGATCCCTCCTCAGATCGGTTTGCTGGAGGGTCTGACCTCCCTGGATGTGAGCCGTAACGCTAACCTGCGCTCCCTCCCTGATGAGATGGGGAAACTGAGCCGACTCTGGGACCTGCCGCTGGATGGGCTCCGACTCCAGCTGGACCTCAAACTCATCGGAAACAAAACCAAAGACATCGTCAGGTCGGTAACCCTCAACTCCTGCTGACTCTATCAGAGCGATAAAAGCTTCATCACGCGGCGTGTTTTTCCTCCAGGTTCCTGCAGCAGCGTCTGAAGAAGGCGGTGCCGTACTACAGGATGAAGCTCATCGTGGTGGGGAACGGGGGCAGCGGGAAAACCACCATGATCCAGCAGCTCATGAAGCTGAAGCGCTCTCAGGGGAGCTCAAAGAGCGCTGGCGGGATCGACGTTCAGGACTGGACCATCAGAGACCGGGACAGGAAGAGGATGGTGCTGAACGTCTGGGACTTCTCAGGTCTGGAAACCTGCTACCTGTGTTAATTTCACCTTTGATTTGTTATTTCATGCCTCCTCAAGGTAAAAAACCTTTAAAGTAAACAGAGAAACACAATACAGATTCTGCACTTCTTTCAAACAAGCCTGGAGTTCAGGCATTTCGAGAGAAGAGAAAAAAAAAACTGTTTCTACAAAATCCTGTAAATAAAATTTGACTCCAGCTTCTCATGATTTTTCCTGACAAACAAATAAGAGTTTTTTTTTAACCTTCAGAATTAAGGCAGGTTGACTTTAAGTTAGATATTTACTTTTCTTAACTGAAAGGTTAATTTAACGGTCATATAATTTCTAATATTTATCAGATATTTATCCAATACTGATTCGTTAAATATATTGATCATTTTATTATGTTTTTTATCACGCTAAGATGGTTGAACAGAGCACGGGTCCTGCATGTGTCCGCGCCGGCACCTTTGCAACAACATTTTAAAACTTCATTCGTAAGGTTGGGACTCTTACCGGCTGCCTCTTTGGATTTTTGCAGTTTGATGCAGAGCTCCATCTGAGAGCTAACAATTTTTAGGATTCATGTTGTTTTGCCTCCTGACAGGCTGTGATGCACATTTCTCCTCTCACCTGTTCCAGGTGCATCAGGTGAAACTAGGTCAAAACTCTTTCGGATGGAAATCTGCATTTTTTAAGGGACGAAAGCTGACAGCTACTTACTTACTTACTTACATACTTACTTACTCACTTACTTAATTACTTACCTACTTACTTACGTACTTACGTACTTACTTACTTACTCACTAAATTACTTACTTACTTACTCACTTAATTACTTACCTAATTACTTACTTACTTACTTACTTACTTACTTACTCACTTAATTACTTACTTACTTACTTACTTACTTACTCACTTACTTAATTACTTACCTACTTACTTACGTACTTACGTACTTACTTACTTACTCACTAAATTACTTACTTACTTACTCACTTAATTACTTACCTAATTACTTACTTACTTACTTACTTACTCACTTAATTACTTACTTACTTACTTACTTACTTACTTACTCACTTAATTACTTACTTACTTACTTACTTACTTACTTACTTACTCACTTAATTACTTACTTACTTACTTACTTACTTACTCACTTACTTAATTACTTACCTACTTACTTACGTACTTACGTACTTACTTACTTACTCACTAAATTACTTACTTACTAACTCACTTAATTACTTACCTAATTACTTACTTACTTACTCACTTAATTACTTACTTACTTACTTACTTACTTACTTACTTACTTACTTACTTACTCACTTAATTACTTACCTACTTACTTACGTACTTACTTACTCACGTACTCACTTACTTACGTGCTTACTTACTCACTTAATTACTTACCTACTTACTTACCTACTTACATATTTACTTACTTACTGACGTACGTATTTATTTACCTACTTACCTCATAATCAACACTGCAAGATGACTCAGATACAGTATTAATTTATTGGTTTATTATTTATCTACGTACCAACACATGTGTATGATTAATCGACTCAGACTTTCCAGGAAGAATAAGCACATAAATCAGCCACTTTCTCATGTAGGTTATTATTTATTCTTACTGTAGTTTTTTTTTTTAATCGAGGTCTGTTTATTAAGAAAAAAAGGATCATCACAATATGAAAAACAATCATTGAACATATATATATATTTTTTTGTTCAAACCCAAAACCCACCCTCAACCCCAACCAGCCAGACAAAATAATAATAACAGTATAAACATTTATACCACAATGTCTTTTGCCTCTACACCTTCAAAACAGGTAAGAAAAGGTTTCCAAATATCATAAAATTTTTGGACAGAACCTTTTAGTGTGTGTCTTATCTTTTCTAATTGAATGTAATACATAACATCTCTGAACCCAAAGCCCATATACAGGTGGGCATACGTACATCCTTCCAACTCAACAAAATTCTCCTACGAGCCAAAAGTACACCAAAAGAAATTAAACTACCCTGTGCTTTCGATAAGCGATTATCCAAAGTCACTCCAAATATTGCAATGAACGGGCAAAACCACATATTTTAGAAAAAGTTTAAAAAATATTTTTCCAAAAATTCTGCAATTTCAAACAGGTCCAGAACATGTGTTATAACGAGGCTGGTTCTTGTCTACAGCGGTCACATGTAGGGTCAAAGTATTCTTACTGTAGTTTAACTGGATTTAAAGTTCTGCTTTTAAATCTCGTAAATTCTTCATTCAACCCCAGTTTGACTTGACCCTGTGTGACGCTGTGTCTCAGGAACGAGAGGGACAGGCTGCTGTCAGTGTAAACATCAAGTCCCTCTGCTGGTTGTAACCACTAGGTGTCACTCTTGATCCGCAGCAGCTTCAGATCTCTGGAGTTCTTCTGTGATCATGAACAAACTGAAGGTTTAGTTCTTGAATGTTTCCTGTTTCACACGTTTGAAAGGTCTCCCATTCTGGTCTCATGTCTCCCAGGTGGGGAGGAGCTCAGCGGCTCTCACCCTCACTTCCTCACCTCCAGAGCTCTCTACCTGGTGGTGTACAACCTCAGCAAAGGAGCCGGTCAGGTGGACGCCATCAAACCCTGGCTCTTCAACATTAAAGTAGGGCAGTCTGACGCACACGCTCTCATTCCTCTGCTGGATCTCTGCTCAGCTCTGATCTCTGAACGTCTTCCCTCCAGGCTGTAGCTCCTCTGTCTCCGGTCATCCTGGTGGGGACTCACACAGACGTGAGCGATGACCTGCAGCTCCAAGCCTGCCTCACAAAGATCAGAGAGGAGCTGCTGAACCACCAGGGCTTCCCTGCTATCAGAGACTACCACATGGTCTCCGTCTGCGAGGACTCGGATTCTCTCAACAAGCTGCGCAAAGCCATCGCCAGAGAAGTCACCAGCTTCAAAGTAAAGACGCAGATTTTACTTCCTCTCTCTCCTCTCCTCACCTCCGTCTTCACCTCCGCGTCTCCTCCCTCTTTCACAGATCCAGGGCCAGCCCGTCATGGGTCAGCTGGTTCCAGACAGCTACGTAGAGCTGGAGCGACGGGTTCTGCAGGAGAGAGCCCGGGTTCCTGCAGAGTTCCCGGTTCTGAGGCACCAGGAGCTGCTGCAGATCGTCCAGGAGAGTCAGCTGCAGCTGGAGGAGGCTGAGCTGCCGCACGCCGTTCACTTCCTCAGTGAAGCCGGTCAGTCGGGACTAAACCGAAGCCCAGAATTCACAGAGCTCAAAGAAACCTGCAGAGAAACATCCGACAAGTTTGTGAGAGTAAATTAAACTCAGCGTGTCCTCCTCTGACCCTGCAGGAGTGTTGCTGCACTTTGACGATCCCGCACTCCAGCTGGAAGACCTCTACTTCATCAGCCCGCAGTGGCTGTGCAACGTCATCTCCCAGGTAGCCTCACCTAAACACATAAAGACAGAAACGTCTGAGATACCTCTGCCTAAAATAAAGTGAGCAAAACTAAACTCTGGTGGATTAAAGGCAGAAAAACTGTCCGGATATCTTAGTGTCTTCCTCTATCAGAATTCGTGGAGCTTGTTTTTTTTTTAATCTTGCACTGACGCAGCTTTGGTTTGTGCCCCGTTTAGAAGCTGACGTTAAAGAGCTGTGGCTTCAGGGAGCATCCAAAAGGAGTCATTCAGCGCTCGATGGTGGAGAAGTTCCTCTCTGAGACGAAATGTTTCCCAAAGAGCCACCTGACGCAGTTCTTCAAGCTGCTGGAGAAGTTCCAGATCGCTCTGCCCTTTGGTGAAGACCAGCTGCTGGTCCCCAGCAGGTGAGGCAAACACTCGGTGGGATTTGGAATCTGAGGAGTCTCGTGTTTGAGTCTCAGTCTCAGACCAGAAGGGTTGAAAAGGGTTTTTTCTTAGTAATGTGATTTTTCTCATTAATTCAGAATTGGAAGAGAAATAAAAAATGTATGTGAGTAACATCTATAATTAAAAAAAATATATATATTATCAAATTTAAACTTATATGCGGAAAAAGTCAAAAAATATAAGAGTATAAAATCCTGTGTTTGTTTAAGTGGCAGTTTCTCATAAATGAATGAGAAAAAAATATAAAACTATGAGAACAGAATATCAAACTTATTCTCATTATGATGTAATTCTCATAAATTTAAGATGCAAAGTCAGAAGTTAATGTGAATAAACAGGAGGAAGTCATTCTCATGTTTGATGTTTTCTCATAGATCTGACTTTTTTTTCTCAATACTTGATGAGAAGTTACATTTTTATAAAAATTAAATGTTTTTGGTAAATTTCTCCATAAATTTATGTTTTAATTCATAAATTTAAGCGAAAAGTAACAAATTTTTGAAGATAAAAAATGGAAGTCATTCTGATTTTTGTGACCTCATTTACAGTTTTTTCATAAATCTAAAAGAATGGGTAACATATTTATGAGTATAAAATCCTGAAAAGTGATTTATTGGTGACCTTTTCTCAAAAATTTATGTTTTCATTCTCAAAATCTAAAGAAAAGTCACAAAATTATGAGAAGAAAAAGTTGGAGTCAGTCTCATTTTTATGACCTTAGATTTTTTACTTTTTCTCAAAAATTGATGAGAAAGTCAAAAATTCATAATAATTTTTTTTTTTTAACAGGAATAAATTTGTGACATTTCCTCATGATTTTTAAGAAAAAGTTAATTTTTTTACCCTTCATCGTGACTATTTTTCATTCATCTTTGTTTTCATCCATAAATTGACACGTCAACGTCACGGTTTTATAAGAGTAAAAATTGGAAGTCATTCTCATGTTTGATGTTTTCTCATAGATCTGACTTTTTTTCTCATTTCTTGATGGGAAGTTACATTTTTATAAGAAATAAATGTTTTTGGTAAATTTCTCCATAAATTTATGTTTTTATTCATAAATTTAACGGAAAAGTAACAAATTTTTGAAGATAAAAAATGGAAGTCATTCTGATTTTTGTGACCTCATTTACTGTTTTTTCATAAATCTAAAAGAATGAATAACATGTTTATGAGAATAAAATCCTGAAAAGTGATTTATTGGTGACCTTTTCTCATAAATTTATGTTTTCATTCTCAAAATTAAAAGAAAAGTCACAAATGTATGAGAAGAAAAAGTTGGAGTCAGTCTCATTTTTATGACCTTAGATTTTTTACTTTTTCTCAAAAATTGATGAAAAAAAGTCAAACATTCATACTTATAAATTTTTTTTAACAGGAATGAATTCGTGACATTTCCTCATAATTTTAAAGAAAAAGTTAAATTTTTTTACCCTACATTGTGACTATTTTTCATTCGTCTTTGTTTTCATCCATAAATTGACACAACGTCAACGTCACACACCTCATAGATTTTTGACTTTTTTTTTCTCATAAGTATCAGAAAGTTAGAGAAACATTTTAGTAAAATTTTGAAATTTATGAATTTTTGACATTTACTCAAATTTATGAGAAAATTTTGCAAAAGCATGTGAATAAAATCTGGATTTTATTCTCAACATTACTGACTCTACAATTGAAAATTTCCAACATTTTTAAAAATAAACTTGGAAAATTCAGTTTCTTCTACTACTTGTCATCAATTTTTGTCTAATTCTTAAAAAAAAAAGAGGGAAGCGATACTCATTTTTTACTGTTATCTTATTGGTTTATGAGAAAAGTTTAAATATACGTATGAGAGAATTTAAAGACTATAAGAAGTTATATATTGGTGACTTTCTCTCGTAAATGTTCGACTGTTCCTTTTCTCATAAGAAGAGTTGAGAGTCAAAAATAAATCCCAACTCTTTGTTTTGTCCTTTCTCAGTTTATCCAAACACCGACCGGTGATTGATCTGCCTCACTGTGAGAACTCTGAGGTGATCGTGCGTCTGTACGAGATGCCGTACTTCCCCATGGACTACTGGTCCCGTCAGATCACACGCCTGCTGGAGTTTTCCTCTTATCTGCTCGGTGGAAGAGGTGACTTAGTAAAAGCAGACGTGTATATGAATTCAGAGACTCACCTCTGTGATCCTTCGAGTGAATAATTTCATGCTTTCCTCTAGAAAAAGTGTTGAGACCAAACCGGATCTACTGGAGGAGAGGGGTGTACCTGAGCTGGTCCCCGGAGGCTTACTGCCTGGTCGAAGCAGCTTCTGTGGATGAAAATCCCTCCAGCTTCGTCCGGATCACGGTGCCGTGTTCACGTAAAGGTGCGGTAGCTTGAATTCAGACGGATTTCGTCTCGTCACTCTTATCCTCTCATGGGAACGTTTTAAATTTTCTCTCTCCTGCAGGCCGGGTGCTGCTGGGTCAGGTGGTGGATCACATCGACTCCCTCCTGGAGGAGTGGTTCCCCGGCCTGCTGAACACGGACATGCACGGCAGCGGCGAGGCTCTGCTGAAGAAGTGGGCTCTGTACAGCTTTGAGGATGGGCGCGAGTGGAGCAAGATGCTGCTGGAGGAGCTTTTTACACACTTTGACAACGGTAACGAGTCGTCCTCCTAAAACTCATCTCTTTCATTCCTCATCTAACATCTTCTCTGTGTTGACGGTTTGTGTCTTAGATTTCCTGCTGTTCAGCCCGGAGGATCCTCGCTGCACACTCCCCATCTCGCAGATCGCTCCGGACTTGGTGCTGAGCGACCAGCCTGCAGGGACCATCCTGGACAGTGAGGAGCTGCATGTGGATGGCTCCACAGAGAACCGACTGGGTATGTTCACACCAGTCTTAAGATAAAACCTAAAGAGCTCAGACCCTGGACTCTAAACCTCGTCCTCTCTACTCATTAAAAAAGCAGCTGATTCAGAATTGAATCTGTAAAAATGAATATTCTGCCACGATATCTTTTCTTATTTCAAGCTTTACCTGTAACAGTTACTGAGAAACATTTTTCTGATTTAAATAAGTTAATTTCCAGATTTATCTGGCAAGGGAAAAGACCCAGGGTAAAACTCAAAATTCTACAACTTCAAAAAGATAATGGAGGAATGGCACTTCCACATTTTGAAGATTATTTTTATGCTGCCCAGATTAAACCTTTAATTAACATTTGTAACCCAACGTTTCAAGCAAGGTGGAAAGACATTGAACTCTTCATCATGAATAACCCTCCAATTCATGCAGTACTAGCCTACAAAAACTTAGATGTATTTATAGATACAATACAAAATCCTTGGCTCAAAGACCAGCTGAAAACCTGGAATAGAGTTAAAAAAGAATATAAATTAACAGATAAGATACAAATACTCCAATGGTTAGCTCATGATCCTGGATTCAAACCTAACAAATTGGACGGAGGATTCAAACTATGGATTTTGAAAGGCATAACAACATACTTCTCAATATCGGAAAAGGGACAAATGAAAGACTTCGAATACTTTAAAAAGAAATATGATTTTGAAAAATCAGAGTTTTATCGATACCTTCAGGTACGCAGTTACTTTGAACATAACATCAAAGGAAAAACAGATCTTGATGATCCAATTCTGAAATTGTTTACAAACGCATACCAAGGACATTCAAGTAAAGGTATTATTTCTAAAATTTACAAGGGATTCATGATAAAGAAACCACAAACTACAGAATATATTAAAGAGAAATGGGAGAAAGAGAGTCATTTATTGATACCAACTGAAGTTTGGTTAGATGTGTGTGAAACTCCAGTGGAAATGTACCAATTCTGATGTATGGCGTGAATTTGGATGGAAGTGTTTGATTCGTTTCTTTGTTACACCAAAGCAGAAAGCTCATTTTACTAGAGAAGATTCAAAATGTTGGAGGTTGTGTGGATTTCAGGAAGCAAATCATCGGCACATCTTCTGGGATTGCCCAGTGATAAGACCCTTTTGGATAGAGTTTCATAAAGTATTAAAAAGTATACTTAGTATTGATGTGCCGCTGCAATTTACTACATTATTTTTGGGCAGTGTTGATCTTCAGGCTAGGCCTATCGATAAATACTTATTCAATGTC
Organism: Labroides dimidiatus; assembly: GCA_030710495.1. Taxonomy (NCBI): domain Eukaryota; kingdom Metazoa; phylum Chordata; class Actinopteri; order Labriformes; family Labridae; genus Labroides; species Labroides dimidiatus. Next base: position 32,646,465 of record CM061147.1, on the reverse strand, counting down.
TTGAATTGTGCTTGCAAAAAAGCCATAACAAGGCGCTGGTTGCTTCCTGAACCTCCCACAATACAGGAATGGATTAATTTAGTAAAGGATTTAAATGTTATGGAAAGAATTACTTTTTCTGTACGACTACAGAAAGATGTATTCACCAAACTCTGGACTAAATGGACTAACTATATAAAACTCCTACAGTCAAATCTTGTAGATGATACCATTTAGGAGCCCCTGTGATACTGTCATATCTTAACAAACTGCATGTCTTACATTCTGTTGTTTATCTCTCTCTGAAATGTGTCTGGCTCATTCTAATGCGTACACTACTTTCTCTCCCAAACTGTATATAGTTGAAAATAGTTAAAAACTAAGGACTGCAAAGGATATGAATACAACTCTTTATTTTCTATTATTCTGTGTATCAAACTGCTGTCCAAATGCAAAAATAAAAAATTACAAAAAAAAAAGCAGCTGATTGAAGGCGACAGGTGAGCATGTTTCATGTGATTGTTTGTAGGAGACGGAGGCTTCGGCACCGTCTACAGAGGCGTCTACAGAAACGAAGAAGTCGCTGTGAAAATCTTCAACAAGCATGCGTCTGAGCTCTACATCTACAGACTCCTCAGACAGGTACCACAGGAACACACCTGCTCCCTCATGTTAGAAACACAGGAAGCAGCTTTTCTGTTTCTCTGCAGGAGCTGACGGTGTTGGGTCGCCTCCGTCACCCCAGCCTGGTGGGTCTGCTGGCAGCCGGCTCGGCTCCTCAGGTCCTGGTGATGGAGCTGGCTCTGCGGGGATCTCTGGACTCTCTCTTTGAACATGAGAACGACAGCTTGAACCAGAAGCTGCAGCACAGAATCGCCCTGCAGGTCGCCGATGGACTCAGGTAAAATGTCTTTTGGAGGCTGGATCGTCCGTTAAACTTAAACTGTGTTCAAACCTTCAACCTGTGTGAGCAGGTACCTCCACTCAGTCATGATCATCTACCGGGACCTGAAGCCCCACAACGTCCTCCTCTTCAACCTGAAGACGGACTCTGAGATCATCGCTAAGATCACAGACTACGGCATCGCTCAGTACTGCTGCAGCATGGGCGTGAGGAGCTCCGAGGGCACACCAGGTGAGACGGCACACCTCCATACATCACCTGACATCTGCACAGAAACATCTGAAAGCTCACCTTCTTCAAGAAAAACGATGAGTGCGTGTCTGTTTTTTTCAGGTTTCAGAGCTCCTGAGGTTGCTCGGGGTAACGTGATCTACAACCAGCAGGCTGACGTGTTTTCGTTCGGTCTGCTGCTCTATGACCTGATGACGTGCGGTGAGCGAATCTCTGACGGCATGAAGTTCCCCAGCGAGTTCGACGAGATCGCGGTGCAGGGGAAGCTACCAGGTAACAAACGGAGTCCTCTTCTTAAGTGGTTAGCTCGGTCTCTTACCTGTAACAGGTGTGCTGTGGGCTCAGGGTCTCTCCTCCTCCATGCGCCTCTATGAAAACACTGGACTTAATCCCTGGTATGGTATGTTTTGTCTCTGTCTTGAACAGATCCAGTAAAACATTACGGCTGCTCTCCATGGCCGGGTTTCCAGGCTCTGATGAAGGACTGTTTGAGGGACAGACCCCAGAATAGACCGACGTCTGCTCAGGTGAGGACCTGAGAATTCGCCCAATCAGGCTCCACTTCGGTGACTCACAGATCCCCAATGATGATCCTCTCCTGGTTCATGTTGGGCTGTAAAACCTCAAACCTGTTGACTCCTGGTCTGGCTCTGCTCATTATGTCGGTTTGTTGTTGTAGTCCAGATAAAAACCATCCTGTGATGTTTGCAGGTGTTTGAGCGGCTGAACTCGGGGGGGATGTTGTGCCTGATGAGGGAGCTGGTAGTCACACGAACTTTCAACGCCGAGTGTTTGACGGTGAGCTCTGACGGCAGCGACAGACCCTCCAGCAGCCACAGAGTCTGGCTCGGCGGAGGCAGCAGCGTCCAAAGACTCGGCTCCATCACAGCCGTGGACCTGGACACCAACTCGGTCACCACAGAGGTACTAAAGTCCCATCAGAACCTGGGGGTCGGACTCTTACATGTTTATTTTTGCTGTAATCAAACTTCAGGCGTCTCTCTTCCTCCTGCAGGAGATCGACAGCAGTCCGGTCCTGTGTCTTGTGACAGTCCAAATCCCAAACGAGGTCTGTGATTGGCTGGTGGCGGGCACACAGTCCGGCTCCTTAGTGGTCATCAGCACTCAGGATGTGACCAGTTGGCACCACCTACAGAGCGTCACAGACGCCGTCACCTCGCTCTACTTCCACGTTCACCCTCGACGCAAGTAAGAGTCCAGGTCTTTGGGGGGGGGGGGGTGTAAATCCAAGGTCATCTGAGGATTATGGATACCTGAGGAGTCCAGCCAGAGATTTAGATAAGCCGAGCAGCCGACTGTCTCGACTGACGTTGGCATGTAATCGTAGTTAAGCTGTTGGCATCACGGGTTGGTTGGTGAGGATTCGGCCTGTAGTATCACTGAACACCTGAAACAGCTGCAGGTTTCATCATTCAGCTCACTGAAGAAATGTAACGTCTCATAAAAATGAAGCTCAGTCATTCACCTCCTCTAAAAACATACTGATGGCTTCCTGTGAAACAAAACCTGAAGTCTTGGAGAGCAGGCTGGACCCCCTTTTGGTGGACTTTAAACCAGGCTCAGGTGGTACTTAGGGGTCCAAAGTGAGCCAAGAAGCGTTGATGGATGGATCCATGCGTTCATGTGTCGGCGCCGTTTCTGGTTCAAGATTGGACCGGACCACTTTGGAAAGAAACGTCCTGAAAGAGAGTGACTTTGAGTTTTTTTTTTTTCGGGAGGTGTTTAGTTAAATCTGTACGTTTTTGAGTGACCGGGGTTCTGAGTCTGTGTCAAAGAGTTAAAGGAAGTCATCTGCAAACCATGATTACAAAGAATGACTGGTTCCTGTAAGGAGCTAAATCTAAAATATTGCCAAGAGGAAGCTCGTAATTAGAAAAAAGTGTTGGACCCAGAACAGCACCCTGAGGGACCCCATGGAGAAAAGTTGCTGTTTGATTTGAATTCTTTCTTGAAATGAAAGAAAAGTAATTTTAAAAGTCTCTTAGTTACCTTCTGATTCACGTTTTGTTCAAACTTTCCTACCTTTATCATCCAAAACGCTCTTTTGAATTATTTTGCGTTTATAAATGAGGATGAACCAAATGAAAGCGACTGATAAAACCTGATTCTTTCAGCCAGAGGAAGAACTACTTGTTGGTCGGGACGGCTGATGGAGTCCTCACGATTTATGAAGACTCTGTGCTCAAGGTAAAAACAAAACACACTCTCCTCCAAAAGTGTTCCAAGAGTGAGGCCAGGGTCTGTATTTCTGCTGTCGACTGACGTTTGAGTTTGACATCGAAAGATGAAAATGAGACGAGAGATCAAGATTCCATCTTTTACCTCCAGGTATTAACATCTTGATCTGATTCACAGCTTAGAAGACAGCAGCTTCTGTCTGAATCCACCTGACAGGTGTGTCTCATTACACTGGGTGCGTCTTAAAGCGCCAAATGTCCATCCTTCCTTCCTCCACTTGCGTCTTAGTCCCTCCCACCAGAGATGCATGGGAGAGATGCAAGGAAATGAAGAGAGGAGTCGAGGAGGTTCGTTTTAAGAGCATTGAGACGTCCTCTCCTCGGGAGCGTCAAATGAAGCGACATGTTTTGGTGATGACGGCATCAGCTGATCAACTCTGAATCATCTGTATCTGGATATCTGATAGTGAACCCTGAAACTTATTAATATAACCTAGTTTATGATGTCACAGGAACTCTGGATATTCGTTATTTATTAGATCTCAGTGAAAACAGGAATCCTGTTACTCTTTACAAACCTCACAGCTGTTTTTTTTTTCTCAGACTTAAATTCTCTTCATAAAGAAAAAACAGAATCAACAAGAAAATGAAGGAGAGAAATAACTGATCATGAATAATTATTTTCAGTATGACGGCTGTCTTCAGTATTTTGAGCTTTAAACTCACATCAGTCTTTTTTAACTCCAGCTTTATGACCTGTTTCAGGATCATCCTCTGGATACTGACTGTTTTCAGCTCCGTCTTTTCGCTCTCATTAAACTCCGGTGATCAGAAGTTTCAGAGTTTCAAGGCTGAGCAGCTGCAGCGTCCAATCAGTGAGTGATATCCCATATGGGGGCGTGTCTGTCGGTGAAAAGACTTCCGCAAAGGCAGCTCTTGTGTCTCCTCGATTATCGCTCCTCCGATCAACCTCCTTCCTCCTTCCTCCTCTCTCCTCTCTCCTCCAGCCACAAGTAACGCTTTGGGACACCCTTCAATATGGCGCCTCAGAAAGTACTTCTGGTGCCGGGTTACCAAAGACTCTACAGTTATGTCGCCACCTACAGGTCGGGCATGCATACTGCAGCGTTTCTGTGTGAACAGGTTTTTTTCCTCTGTGTTTTTTGTGTTTTCAAGTGTAAACGGAGCCTTAAGTTAAATCTCCTGTGATTGGTCAGCGAATCACTCACTACTGTTCACTTCTGGCTGATGGGGAACAAAACACGATGCTTCCAAAACAAAGAGGGGACTGGACACCATGACACTTAGATTTTCTGTTGATCTCTTGTCTCAGATTCATCTTTCGGTGTTAAATCAGAGCAGACGGTGAAATTAAAGACCTGCTGTTTTTGCTGTTTTTGCTGCTCGGATGTCTTCCCGTGCTGTATTCATCGTTTCCGTTCCTTGTCGTCTCCGTCCAGCAGGAGAACGGGCAGCCGGTTAAAACTGTGACAGTGGGGAACGTCAACACGCCCGTCATGTGTCTGGGTCAGTCGGTGCATTCGCTCGACAGCAGGTGTGTGTGGGCCGGCTGCGGGACGAAGATCCTCTCCTTCACAGCGGACTACGACGTCTGCAAGGCCATCGACACGAGACCCAACCTCAGCTTCCAGTGAGTCGGGAGCTAAACGCAGCTGATTCACTCTGTGCAGCGAATCTGGTTCTTAAAGTTAAGCTCTGTTCACGTCTGTGTGCTCGTCTGTGTGTGTGTGTTCATCCAGGCAGCAGCGGTCGCTGAGCAGTGAGTCGTGTGTGTCCCGGATGGTCGTGGATAAAAACGTTTACCTGAGCAAAGCCGGAGCAGCAACAGTGGAGGTTTGGGATAAGAGGAGTGAGCGGATGGTGGACTGCGTGGACTGCGCTCAGATCATCAGGTGAACACACACAGAAACACTGAAAGAGAATATCCCAGGAGGGTTTTTTAATGTGCATGTCAGACATCTGGACTTCTCCATCCGTGTGTGTGTGTGTGTGTGTGTGACGGACTCCCTCCTCTGCAGACACAGCTCCGGCGCTCGTGGCAGCGAGGCAGAGCTGCCCGCTGAGGCGACTCCCTCCTGGGCCAGAGTCAAGGCCCTGCTGGTGCAGAGCGCTGCAACTCTCTGGATCGGCACTAGGGGGGGCCACCTGCTGCTGCTGGAGCTCTCCAAACATCAGACTCTGCAGGTCATCAACCCCAGCTGCAGCTCCATCCGCTGCATCACGTCAGCTCTCATAGGTGGGCTCGAAACATGTGCAAAATACCGAGATCTGAGATTTATTTATGTCGTTTTAACGTCACTTGGATGAGACCTTCAGACGTGGTTTGATGGTGTCTCTGTGTGAAGTTTAACAACCTCAATTTGTGTGAAATGTTCCTTTAATCCAGGTTTTGACAAAGAAATTATGATTTCACTGTTTTAGTCCAGACTTTGGGTCAGAATAGGAGAAAGAAGGAGACGTCTGTTTAGAATTTTGAAGCTGCAAATGAACCGCTGTTCTGCAGCCGTGAAGATCAATGAAGCCTTGGAAGTCGGTGCCATCAGTTCCTCCAGGTGTCCCAAGTCTTCTTGGTTCCTTCCAACCATCTCTGTGTGTATAAAGTAGATCTGAACACACGGTGGGACCAGACTCTCATGGTGAGCGTTATTGAACAGTACTGTCCTGCAGGAAGTCGAGTAACGCTCTAAAACTGATCAGGAAAAGACGATTCATAAAGAAAGAGAGACGGAGCATCAGAAGATTCACAGAAACAGGTCTTTACTCCAGAGACATGAAGTCAAAGAAAGTCAAGGTGAGCTCAGGGAGGAGAGTTTCCTTCAGCATCCAAAGACTCTCAGAAACTGGAAACTCTGACAGGAAGAGGTCTGGAAGAGCCAAAACCAGAACCAGGAGACCAGTTTGTGAGAGTCCACAGCTTCAAGCTCCACAGCTTCAAAGAGGAGGTAGAGTCCCAGTCTGAGTCTGAGTTCCTGTGAAGAGAAGACTTTGAGATGCAGCTTTGAGGGTCAGACTGCAGAAAGAAAGACCTCCATCACTAAGACAGAGTCAGAAGAAGAAGAAGAGGCTGGACTGGACCATCAGACACCACCAAGGGACTACTGAAGACCCCAAGATGGAGCTGTGGACTCATGAACCAAAGTCTGAACTCTCTGCTTCATCATCAGGATTTTTGTTCCCCGTACGTGGAGCAGGCTCAGGAGAGGACGGCTCCTCAGAGTGAGACATCAGATGGAAACATGGACCAGGAACCATGATGGTCTGGACCTGATTCTGCAGCGCCCCCCATGCAGGACTCTCTGGAATGAGCCTGGTTGGTCTGGGGTTCATCCTACAGCAAGATAATGATTCCAAAACATGAGTCCAAGCTCTGCCAGAACCACTTTAAGACCAAAGAAGAAGAAAGTCAGTCTGCAGACTCAGACTGTGCTGGCAGTGCCCTCCATGTTTCCAAGCTGAGACCCTCTGGAGCTGGTCTGGGATGAACTGGACTGAAGAGGAGACCAACGTTTAGGGGAATCTCTGCTGAGCTGGAAGAAGTTTCTTCCTCCCTGCCAGTTTGATGGATTTAACTGTTTTTAGAGTAAACTGTGCTGAGTGCTCAGCAGTGATTCCAGATCTTTCTCTCTAACAGAAACCCTAAACTGGAAGAACGTGGTGCTGATCCTGAGCCGAAGACTCCCACAGGACAAGGATCAGCTCGGTGAGTCTGCTGGTTTATTATTGGTCCCACATCTGGCTCTGTTAGTGTCTCCACGTTGGTCTCACGAGCAGCTTGCTCTGTGGTCTCAGACGAGGAGTCGGTGCTGATGGTGTGGAACAGCACGCTGCCCGTGGAGGTCAGAGACCTGCAGAAACACTGCGAGAAGAGAGAGCAGATCGCTGCCAAGATGAGAGAGCAGCTGCATCACATCTGAGTGTGTGAGTCTTCATACCTTCATAATGCACAGATTAATAATCCCTCATTCATCATTTTACTTAATAATCCCTGCTGATAGAGTTCACAGTTTCACATGAATGAAGAATGCTTTGTTTGTGTTTTGTAATTTGACTCTGAGGGCTCAGCAAGGCCTGATTTTATTTCACTCAGTCACTCTTATCGAGTGAACAAATGAGCCGTCTTATTCCTCTCATGTCTAACATTCCTTCTCGCTTTTATTTGAAGTCTTTGTGATGGACTCTCAGACCATTAAAATCCATAACATTTGGTAATTCCATGAATTGTATATCTTGGAGTTGATGAGCTTTTTACCACGATGTAAACGAGCACAGCTGACATCTCATGGCGAGCCACGTTTTTTCAGTATTTTGATCTAGAACAGATTCTGAACTCTTCCTGCTGTCCCCAAAATATTCCTGGAGACCAGCGACCCCCCCCCCCCCCCCCCCGCTGTGGGGATAAACCAGGGGTGTCAAACTCATTTTCACCGAGGGCCACATCAGCCTAATGGCTGTCCTCAAAGGGTCAGATGTAACTTATAAATGTAAGTAAATGTAATCGAATGTAATGTGAAATAAACGTAATACTCCTTATTTTGGGCTGTGGCTTTCGAAAACACGCTCTGCTGCAACCGCAGTTTGCCTTTTAATTCTTGGGCAATTTGTTGCTTTTCTTGAAGGCTAGCTTTGCGTACTTAGCTCCGTGTTTGGTGTCAAAATGCCGCCGCAGATTGTACTCTTTGACAACAGACAACGCCTCGTAACACAAAAGACATACCGGTCTTTCTCCTTGTATTCTCCTTCCCATCTTTCTTGAAACAGTCTTCCATCTTTATCAACTTTTCTCTTCTTGGACATTTTGGGATCATTATTTATTTCTCAATTCCACTCGTTGGCATTGATGTAGAAACACTGCTGTGTAGTGGCGGTGAGCCGTCAAATCGCGGGTATCATAGTCGACAGGCATTGTGGGAAATGTAGTTTTTGGTCAAAGCACACTTTTGACCTATTGATTTTTAAACACTCAAACCTTTTAAGCTCTCACGGGCCACATAAAATTACGTGGCGGGCCATATTTGGCCCGCGGGCCTTGAGTTTGACACATGTGGGATAAACTAAAAGGTCAATCTGAAGGACGACCGACGTCTGAAATCAGAACTTTACGTACGCTGTATGAAAAGACAAAGAACCCTTTTTTTTGTTTTAGCTCGGTTAGGATCAACAAAATTATTTCTGTTTGCTAAATGCCAGAATGAGGGTTGCAAAGGGGTGGAAAAACTCTGGCAATTTTCAGGAAAGTTCCTGGAAAATTTCCATTAGATTATTGGTTACAAATGGGAGGAAAATTTCCAGTAAATTTCAGGAAAGTTTCCTGAAATTTTCATGGGAATTTAATCTCAGGAATATTAGAAATATTTACGTTTTGGTTTTTTTTTTTTTACTTAATTTTTATTAGATTTCTTTTCGCAATACAATGTATACATTTCAGTACAATACAATGATTTTCTTATTTTTTTTAATCTTATTTTTACAGCTGTATATATATGTTTACAGACCTCTATGGCGATGTAAGATAGAAATTTAAAAAAATGAAAACATCCAGTTCAAAAAATAACGTTACAGGTACATATCCTAGTCAGAAGCAGGAAAGCAGCATTTTGATATACAAGAGGAAGATTTTGTAACACTTTTAAATATTTTTACCGTAGCAATAAAGGCAGCATAGGTTCCCATCTTTTAACAAAACTAGCTTTCTGAAGCCTTAATGAGAATGTTATCTGCTCCATTTCATAAACATCCCAAACCTTTTGAATCCAAGTATTGTACGAGGGAGGTTCTGGTTTCAACCATCTGATGGTTATACACTTTAAGGCGGCAGTAAATAAGATATTCAAAAGGTATTTGTGTGATCTGCTATTTAACCCTTCAGGTATTATTCCCAGGATTGCCACTGCAAGGTTTTGTGGGATATTCATTTTAAAAACCTCCTTCAGAGCAATGAAGACCTCCCTCCAAAACACACTTAACTTAGGACTAGTGATAGACCGATATGCTTTTTCCAGCGCCGATACCGATTATTAGCCGTGAAGGAGGCCGATAACCGATATTTGCAGCCGATATTCATTTGCAGTAAAAGTAAATATATATAGACATCAAAATTTTGAATAATACAAACTCTGATCCTTAACTTTGTTTAAATGCCTTTCAGCACATGTTTATTGAACATTTTCCAGGCTCAGCAGCATGTCTTCTAAAGGTAAATAAACATTTAAACAAATAAATAGCTCCCTTAAGTTTTCTACAGTATATAAACTGTTTCAAAATTTCAATACAACTAAAATGTTTATCTCTTTTTTTAACTTCAAACAATAACAATAACAATATCATTTTCAAGAGCCAAGCAAGCTGTGAAAGTTATAATAAGTTCATAGACTGTGAGATAGTCACGATGCTAATTGCGTTAGCCGGTCAATGGGATTTTCCATTCATGTTAGCATTAAGCTAGCGGACTTTCGCTAACCGAAGCAAACTAGTTAAGAATAGCTTTCCTTTGCCAAGTTTTGAAGTGACCTATTATCGGCCGTCGTATTACAAAAAAGGCCGATGCTTATATGGGTCAAAATGACAAATATATGCGCCGATAATCGGCCTATCCCTACTTAGGACATAACCTAAATATGTGAGTGTGATGAGCTATATGGGCTCCACAGTTTCTCCAGCATGAACTGCGACACCGTGGACCAATCTAGGACACTATTTGGATTCCCTCCATGTGTTAGAATTTGTAACCAAATGTGCCTCATTACATAAATCATGAATATTCACGTTTTTGTTGCCATCTGCTTAAATGAATTTTTCTAAAAATGCCCGGGAAGTTTTGTCTTGGAGATTTTTGAATTTTTTTTTTTTTCTTGGTATCAACTTTATTTAAAAATATAGCATCATTTGCAGAACCCTTAATTTATGTCAGCATTTGTGCAATAATCCATATCTCATGTCATTTTATATTTTATGCTAATATCTACTTTTTTATATGACACTTATGCTAATATCTTGTATTTTTCCTATTTTTAACCCTTTTATTTAATGGGCCTAATTAACGAAAAAGCAATTTCCCTGAGGGGAACAACAAAGTATTTTTAAGTCTGATGCATGTCTGCTGATAACAAAACAAATGTTTCATATTTATACACGTATATGACCGGGTAAACACAGTTAATTTCAGGATAATTCCCATGAAAAGTCTCCAATTTTCCTGGAATTTTGCAACTCCAGAATAATGACAGATAAAATTTTTGAGAGAAGTTTTTATGTCCTTCTTCAGAGTCTGAAGTTTCATCACTCTGGTTACTCCGCCTTTGAATAGCACTGATTGGTTAATTGACTGATTGGTTAATTGACTGATTGGTTAATTGAAATAATTTCAGTTAACTGGTCGCACACTTGCTGGTATATTTTACGCTGCTTTAAAAATCAAAAGAAATCAGCGGAGATATCAGACTGTGAAGAAAGTCGTAAAAATTCCCGACTGAATTTTCTTTCTCATTATTCCGGCGTTTAACGAATATAAATAATTTTGGGAATCTGAACTGAAACAAAACAAGAAAAGTTTATCCTGGTTTCGTCTCCAGCTGATCAAAGATTTTCTGTTTGCTTGGTTTGATACCAAATTTAACATCAGTTTGTGTTCAGATTTTTTTAAATTTAAATAATGGGTGAGTTATGTAAGGTCTGATGTTTTTTTCACAGGGCGTTCGTCGACTCTCCGGTGGATTGAAGGAGACCTTTTACCTCATTTTCTGACAGCCGTACGAACTTTACTTCTGCACTGAACCAGTACGGGCGCAAAAACCACCACGACACACGAGTCAGACTGAATTTGACGGTGGAGGTGATGAAGATTCACGACATGAAGACAATCTCTGTTTCTAAAAGGGACACAGACGGTGTCAGAAAACAAACTGGAACGAAAGCCAAAGAAAAGCTCTGTAATTGTACATTTGATTATTTATTTTTATTTGTGTTTAGCACACGTTCACTCCTCGACTGACTCAGGACAAATCAAACGCTCCCTGATTTGTTCACAGCTTTTATTTCTCCTGTTTTAGTAAATGTTGTTTTATGTTCTGGATGTTTATTTTTCTGTAAGTGATTGTTCACAAAAAAATGGAGTAAAAATCACTCAAATGAAAGATTCACTCCTCTCCATCAGATTTGTTTTATTATGAGGTAACTTCTGTGTTTCCTGATGTTTTGGGCTGAGATTTGAGCCGCAACAAACTGAATTTGAAAATGAACGAAGATATGAAATCAAATTTAATGTTTTGAAACTGAAATTTTTTGTTTTGAAATTGAAAAAAAGATTTCTGTAAATCTGTGCTGAATTACTCATCCTAATAGATGTTTTTTTTTTTATTTTACTTTTTTTTTTACTGAAAAATATTGCTATATCTGTTTGTTTATTGTATATTTTGTTGTATCACATTTGATGAATTGGGCGGTTTTGACAGCTTTTTTGTTAAGTAAATATACATTATTTAAAGATAGAAAATAATTTAAAAATATGAGATGTTTTTCTTACTGCAAATTCTTGAAAATTAACGATGGTTTTCCTGGAAAAAAGTCTGGAATGATGATCCTCAAGGTGGCAGAAAACATTTTAACAGGTTTTTAAGGAAACAATTCATCATGTTTATGAGACAGAGGTCTTTGAAACTCATTTATCAAACATGACACGTTTGGCGTTCAAAACAATTTCAAAGCAAATAAATTCAGTTTCAAAACCTTGAATATGATTTCTGATCCGCCTTTTTAAATTCAGTTTCCAGTGGCATGAATCTCAGCACATATGATGCTTTTTTTCCCCCAGAGTTACTGTGAAAATGTTATCGTCATTTTCTATTTTTTAAAGTTCCTGTGAGGACTTTCTGAAAAAGTCTCTCTTCTAGATATCTGCCTGATCCTAATCCATAACTTCAAATCAGATTATCAACACCAATATCGATTATTTATAAATGATGTTTCTGAGCTTCCTGATCGGGTCGGACAGGACCGGATTGATTTACAGCATGTTGAAGTCTCCATGACAACACCACGTCAGCTGATGAAGTTTATCAGAGAGAAGAGAGATCTGAGTTTGTCTCTGCTGGAAACGATTTCTGTGATTAATGTAGTAGAGATGGTGGAGACTGGAGCTGAACTGACAGACAGAAAAAGGACAGAAGAGAAGAAGAAAGATAAACAGAAGAGAGATAGAGCACAGGCTAAAGGCTAAAACAAGAGCTAAAGGCTAAAACATGAGCTAAAACACAACTAAAGGCTAAAACACAAGCTAAAGGCTAAAGCATGAGCTAAAACACGAGCTAAAGGCTAAATTACAGGCAAAAGAAAAAACCAAAAGCTAAAGGCTAAAGCACTGGTTAAAGGCTAAAATACGAGGTAAAGGCTAAATTATAGGCTAAAGGCTAAAACATGGGTTAAGGGCTAAAACGTGGGCTAAGGGCTAAAGCATGAGCTAAAGGCCAAATTGCAGGCAAAATGCTAAAACATGGGCTAAGAGCTAAAACACAAGCTAAAGGCTAAAACATGAGCTAAAGGCCAAAACACAGGCTAATCTGTTTGTGATAATGTTCATTCCAGCCCACATGCAGCAGTTATTCTGCAGTGATCTGATCAAACTTGAGAGTCTGTCAATAAAATGAAGAGTGAGGTTACGTTAGCTCTGATTGGTAGATGAGCAGGACACGAGGCTTAGCTAACGTTACACATTGGCTTATGATTATGTCTCAGAGCACCAGGCTATTAAACTATGGTACAAGTTTTCGTGAACAGAGAAAAGTAGTGTTAAAAAGAAGATCTGATCTCCATTTATTTCCAAAACAAACACACGCCTTGTTAAGAGTCATGACATCACCACAGCGTGCGCACGACTCCAGCCTAAAGGTGTCGCTGTGATCCACTTCAGACAGAGAGTCCTCACAGAGAATTTAAATGAGAGAAAAAGCTCAAATTATTGGGGACAAAAAGCCTCCAAAAAAAACCAACACAAATAACGAATGAAACAGTAGATTTTCAGGTTCTGGATCTTTAATCTTGACGGGAAAAAAGACATTGCATCTGAAGCCATTTCATGGAAAAAAATATGTACAGGGAGGACTCAGTCCTCACAAACATTGACAGCACATTAGTAAAAAACAAAGACACGAGAGTTAAGGATTTGCAGTACCTCTGAACCTTAAAAACATGGTGTTCTGATATCCAAACTATCAAGATAAATATATTTATAATATTTATATTGTATTTACAGAATACCTTAAATATACAGCGTCTGTCATGTATTCTATAAACAAATATAAACTACTTAGGCACACTTTATTCTGCAGACAATCATGGGAGTGGTTTCGTAGGCCATCTACTTTCTGTTCGCATCCTTATGCTATCCAGAGCGGCTACACTGCTAATAATCTTAGTACTTGTTGGCCAGCAGGTCGGTTAGTCAGAATGTGCACACGTTTTTACAGCAGGACGAGAGACTGGCATGAGTTACACGGCCCACAGACACAGGGACAGCACCAATCCTCGCCTCTGCTCTCCCTAACCCTCCAGGCTGAGCTGCTTTCTGCAGGTTTTTGTTCATCCGGCCCCGGGGAGCCTCCGTTTTATTGCTTACACCTTTTCTAACCTTTGAAGAGGATGGAGCAGAAGCTGGAGGGTGAAGGAGTTGGAGGAGAGTTTGGGACACGGTCAAGCAAATGAGGATGAGGATGAAGATTATTCCCACGCTTTCTTCTTTTTATCTATCGACTGTCAGCTAAGGTTCAGAGATGACGAATAAGAGAGCAGCTACGATATCTACAAAGAATATACAGTACAGGTCAAATATACAACAATGTAACAGCCAACTAAACGCACGCAGAGGGGTGGAGGAGGGGAGGGCCAGCCGGGACGGCCAGGCGGGGCTTCTCAGTCAGTCTATAAGTCCGACTCAGGCATGTCCGGCATGTCGGCCATCAGGTAACCGATGCCGTAACGACCGTTTGGTGCGGTGTCAGCATCAGGACCGCCTCCGTTGCTCTGCTTGCGGTAGATGCTGTTCCCGGGCATGGGCGAGGGCGCCTCGCTGGGCGACTTGCCCTGGATCAGGCTGGCGTCGTCGTCCTCCTCAGGCCGGGCGCTCTCCTTGATGATGCGACCTTTCTTGTAGGAGACGGTGGAAAGGCCGCTCGTGTTCTCGTCGATGATGTTGAAGTAGCGCAGGCCGAAGACCACAGGCACGGGCATGACGGCCATCACCACCAGGGAGATGCAGACCACGATGCCCCACGGAGGGAAGCTCAAGCTTTGCTCTTTGGCCTGGAGGAGAGGAAGCAGAGGAGTCAGAGGAGTCAGACGGGTGACCAAAATGAAGACTTTGAGGAAGAGGAATGTAGTCCTGCAGTGTGCGCACAGCTGAGCGGGGTCAGATCATCCTCTCACGTCTTGTGATCAGTCTGGTGACGAATGAGAGCCTGAGTCACGTAATGTAAAGAATTTAAAGTCACAGGACGCCTCTTCTTATTTCTATGAGGGAATAATTAACACGACCTCAGCTCAGGAAGGAAAAACGACATGATTTCACTGTTTTTGATCTAAAGTTGGTTAGAGTTAGAGTTAGGGTTAGGGTTAGAGTTAGGGTTAGAGTTAGGGTTGGGGTTAGAGTTAGGGTTAGAGTTAGGGTTGGGGTTAGAGTTAGGGTTAGAGTTAGGGGTTGGGGTTAGAGTTAGGGTTAGAGTTAGAGTTAGGGTTAAAATTAGGGTTAGAGTTAGGGTTAGGGGTTGGGGTTAGGTCATCCTTATGGTTTTTTTGCAAATTACATTTATGCATTCCTTAGGGGGCAGCTGTGGCTCAGTGGTAGAGTGGGTTGTCTACCTATCAGAGGGTCTGTGGTTTGATTCCAGCTCCTGAAGTCACCTGCCACAGTGCCCTTGTGCAAGAACCCAGAGTAGCTTGTCAGCGTTGTGTGCACGTGATAAATGTGATGCTCAGGAAGTCCATTTCTCACTCTGAATTTCTCGCCTTTAAATTAATTTAAGCGTCGCTCTGCGGCCCTCCCGTTTTTAATGAACTCAGGATGTTTTGAATCACTTTTGCAGCCCTGGTTTTCTTTCAGGAGCCTCTTCGATGTATGTTTGAAATCCACGCTGCAGATTACAGATTAGCTGTTCTGCAGGTTAATTTAATCACTTTTTTTTTTCTGAGAGCTGGGACGTGTTACACTTTCCAGACAAATTAAGGAGCACACGCTGGCACATTTTGTCCCATTTGGCTCTGAATCTTCCTGCAGGAGCTGGTGTTACTAAAAAGGAGCTTGAATCGTCTACCATTATTGTTTGAAGGGTAAAGACATGTGAGTGTTTGTCTCCATTGCATCACTACTTTGATCCCTTTAATTCGCTTTGTGCTCACTCCAGCGGGAAAACCTCCGCCCCCATTGAACTCCAGCCCCAGAAGAAAGGAGCCAAAAACTGTTACCCACCTCTTCCTGAATCCAGGCACTGTAACTGGGGGGCGTCATGATCAGCTGGACGAAGCTGGAGCCCAGGAGGACCAGCAGCAGGATGGGCGTGATGTACTTCCACATGTAGTAGTAGAAAAGGTACGGAGTGAAGCCCAGCATGTCCTTCAGATCCTCAAAGAATCTGAGGGGAGTGGCGGTGAGGTGAGGAGGTGAGGAGAGGGGGAGAACAGAGAGAAACACAGCAAGAGGTGAGCTCAGATGTTTGTAGGGGAGTAGTCACAATTGTTTCATAATTCTTTTAACACTGATGGCCTTTGTGCGCTTTTTATACCACTTTCATATCAATAACGTCACTGGATAAACACAGAGGCAATGCTCCCTGAAGTAGACGCCTTTTGACAGTTTCACTTTGGTTCCATGTGCAAAAGATAAAAGTACTTAGTACTTCTGATAAAAGTACTCAGTTTTTTGGCTCTCTACTCCTACAAATTATCACAGATTTTCATGGTTTGAACTGTAAAATGTTCGGCATGCTCAGGAGAATTTTACGTGTATTATTCAAATTTCTAACCCTTGTACTTTTTAAAATATTTGTCATTTTCCAAAATCTTTTGGCCCATTAAAATGAATGGAAATGATCCGTTACCATGGAAACCACAAATCTGTTGATGCCATAAAGGACAAAGGTTATAAATAGGACTTGTATAGGACTGGTCAAAGGTCACTGGTAGATGGACACCTGCACAGTTGATGATGTCATAAGGGGTTAAGGTTAGGGCTCAGAATTTCAACATTGAGCACCCCCCCCCCCCCCCCCCCCTAGTTTTTCTGCTGATTCTTCTGTACGATTTTTGGCTTGCTACTCCTACAAATTTTCACCAATTTTCAATGTTGCAATACGGAAAATTTCAGCATGTTCATGTTTTACACTTCTAACACCTAGCATTTTTCAAAACTTTTTGGCCCAGTAAAACGAATGGAAATGATCCATCACCACACAGTTAACGATGTCATAAGGTGTTCGGGTTAGGGCTTCGAAAATAATTTATGCTATGATTTATGCTATTTATGCTTTATGCTGATGATACTGTGCTGAACATGCGTATCCCACCGGTAAAACCAAACATCTGACACCTTGAAAGGCTAAGACTTCCCATGTGAGCGGTCTGATCATGTTATTTCTTTGCAGATGATACCGAAGTGTATTTATATATTGATCCCTTATGATGAGTATGTTTATTTATTTTCTACTTTCTACGTAGGGATTATATTAAGCTCTGTGATTTGTAAAGTTAACTTTAAAGAGGGGTATTGTGCTTTTTTCAGTCTTATTTCTGTCTCTATGGTGTCCCCTTAGTATCTTAACATGATTTTCAGCTCAAAAACTCTTCTCTCCCTGGCATTTTAGAAAACACTTATTTTGTTTTAGCTGCTGTCTCTTTAAGGCTCCCCCGCTTCTTAAATTTTATATCTATGTTTACAAAACAGGAAAGCAGAATTGCACTCTTAAATTTTGTTTTAATGCCTCAAATAATGAGTAATCTATTTTTTTTTAAAAATCATTCAATATGTAGACGATACTGTCGTGTACTCGCACACTGTTTCTAAAAACCCCAAAACCTGTCACATTTTAAAGGTCAGATTGTGAAGTTTACTTTTTTAATGCTGAAAATATTAAATGAGATCATGCTTCACTTACTTATCAATCCCATAGACCCAGGCTACAGCCACATTCTCCAGCACCACCACGATCAGCAGCGGTAAGGTAGCCGAGTAGTCGTCGAACATGGCCACGAAGTAGTTCCCTGAGCGCTGAACAAACAGGAGGCCAATGGAGAAGGCCAACACGCAGCATCCCACTGCAGGACAGGAGACGGATAAGATGACAGTCAGAAGAATACGGAAATATTACATATTTTATTACATAATCCATGATGTAATAAGTTGCAGTGCTTTCTTACAGTTTCCTATTTCCGAAGAGAGTTCAATCAGATGTCAGAGACATCCTGGGATCATGTTCAACAAATCTGTCTCCAATGCTCGCTCACCTGTCAGAAACTCTTTACGGACTTTGAACGTGTCGATCAGCGGAGTGAGGATGCCCTCGATGGTGCCGAACATGCTGCCCAGGCCGAGGTTAACCAGCATGAGGAAGAACATGACGGACCAGAAGGGGGAGGCCGGGAAGTGGGTCATGGCCTCTGTGAAGGCGATGAAAGCCAGACCTGTTCCCTGCACCGCCTGTCAGAGAGACGAAGGGTAAGAAACGAACCACTGGGAGGCTTCATTCCACCGTGCATTAGTCTGCTTTTAGAGGTTAGTGGTTCTTAGTTTTTCGGTGCTGAAAGCTCGATAGTCTCATCTGTTGTACATTAAAATCCTCTCAGCTGCTGAGCAGGCGTAAGTCCATCGCCTCCTTTGAAAGGTTTCATTAATAAACATTTGCACAAAATGTAGATTAGGAAAATAAAATTTTGCTTTTCTGTCCTGACTAGAACCAGGAAATACGACCATATTAGTCCAGGTCTCAGGTCTCTGCTGGTCTACAAGTCTCTTCATGGTTTAGTGCCAAAGTACATCTCTGACATGTTTGAGCCATACGAACCAACTGTACTGTGTATGAACTGTGTCCTACATATAAACTTGCTGTGCCTTGCCTTACCATGCATGTTTGTTTTTGTTTTTTTGCAGAGACAAGAACACGACGACTGGGACATGAACAAAACTAACAATCTGAAGGAATCAGATCCAATCTGTCCCTGGCAGTATCTCATGATGAAGGCAAACGTAAGAGTCGTATTATCCCGTCAAACATCTCTCAAGCATCTTTCTGTGGCTACCTTATTGAGCTCGTCCTCGATGTTGCAGGAATCCAGACCCAGGGCGGGAAACTTGTCCTCCTTCACCATTTCGATGACCTTGAACATCTCGGCGTAGTCCTCGTTGCTGACTTGGCTGGGCACAGAGAGGTTGATGTGGTTGGGGATCAGGCTTTCTTCGATGCCGTTTCCCAACAACGACACAATGGTTCTAGTGTTACTGAAAAACAGACAGAAAGTGGGGACAGTTAGCGAACACAGAGCCAACATGTAACACGATGGTTTAAAGAAAGATTACCAGGAAACACAAAAAACGACGAACTGCAGTTTCCCAGCAACAGCCTCAGTTTCCAGTGTGTGAAATACTGCAGAAACATTTCACTCTGTAAAAAAGGCCCCCTCACCCTGTCACTGTGAGCCTCTTTCACACCTGAACCTTCAGACCTTTACAGGAAACCCAGCTTCTGTCGAAAAACACCCACAGCCAGGGGAAACTCGTACTCACTGAGAGACACACTTGGTGATCATAATGTTGGCTTTGAAGCCCAGAACAGCGAACACCACCAGGGTGGCCAGCACGGAGGTGAAGAAGTTGATAAAAGACACCAAGACGGCGTCGAAGTGGCAGTTGTTGTCCCGTTTGTTGTAGCTGGAGAAGGCGATGACGCCTCCGAAGCCGAGGCCGA
The DNA here is from genome assembly GCA_030710495.1 of Labroides dimidiatus. Taxonomy (NCBI): domain Eukaryota; kingdom Metazoa; phylum Chordata; class Actinopteri; order Labriformes; family Labridae; genus Labroides; species Labroides dimidiatus. Next base: position 32,627,194 of record CM061147.1, on the reverse strand, counting down.
GAGCGAAGAAGACCTGTGTGGCGGCTTCTCGCCAAACCTTTGCCTCCAACATGATCTCCAGCTGAAAGACGGCACAGACAGATCAGGGTTAGTTCAGTTACAGAGAAACGGTCTTTGAGCAAAGTGATACAAGTTTTCTACCTGTTGACACTGTGGCAAAAGCTCTAATGCTTTCGTCTCTGGCTGCTCATGTGAATCAGGAAATGACAGAGAAAAGAGGAGCAACAGCCTGTCCTGCAATCCAGACACACTGCAGGTTCTTCAGCTGTGTCAGGATTCAATTTCCCATAACTGCCCACCATCCACACATGACTGCTTACTTAAAACCCGGCTTTCTTGCTGATCTTTCAGCTGTGGCAGATGCTTGATTCTGATTGGTCAACACCTCTTGATAATGGCTACTAACGTTCACTAACATGAGCAATGCCAGAAGCAGACTGATCACTTCGTGTCAAATCAATCCGCAGAAAAGAGTTCAGAGAGTTTAGCTTCTTCTTGTTGACAACACAGACTGTGAGGAGAAGTGAAACTGTTAGCTCCAGTTAGCATGCTAATTCCAACTTTGAATGGGATAATATATAGTAAGCAGGTCATCGCTAAAGGGATAATGATTGTGGTTGAGGGGTGGTGATGTAAGGCCGTCAGGAATAATGTAAGGTTAGCATATGGTTTTTAAAGGGATAATGTATGCTAAATGGATGGCTAAGTAAGGGGTCATGTATGGTTAGCATTTTGTTATTGAAGGGAAACTGTATGATTAGTGGATGGTTAAGTTAGTGGTCAGTGGGCAGTTAAAAAAGGGATAATGGGGTAAGCAAGTTGATAGTTGAGAGATAATTTATAGTTAGCAAATACTATAATACTTCAGGGGTAGTTTAGGGTTAGCAGGCTGTTATGAAAAGGATAATGTGCAGTCAGCAGGTTGGCATTAAAAGGGTTAATGTATTTAATTTTAGTAAATTCAAAAGATAATGTATGGTTAGCAGGTAGGTGGTTATGTTAATAATGTATGGTTGGTGAGTGGATATGGAAGGCATAATGTGTTGTTTGCTGGTGGGTTTGTCAGGCTAATGTGGCTAATGTGGCTAATGTGGCTAATGTGGCTAATGTGGCTAATGTGGCTAATGTGGCTAATGTGGCTAATGTGGCTAAGTTAATGTAAGTGATAATGTAGTATTAGCAGAACACAACCACTACAGAGTGCTTCAAGCCCACACAATCATACATTACCCCCTGCATAACAACCCTTTATACACTTTATTCATATAGCACTTTTCAATACAAGTAAAGTGTTTCACAATAAGCAGTAAAAGCACAAAAACAAATAAGACAAGCAGACAAAAAAAAAATAGATCAAGAAAAGCAAAACCAGCAAAACGGGACCGTTTTTCTCCAGTCTGGTCTCTTCTGGCAGGATGTTCCACAGTCTCGGGGCTCTCACTGAAAAAAGCTCCATCGCCCCTGGTCTTGAGTCTAGATTTTGGCACAGCCAGTAGAGCCCTGCCAGAGGATCCCAGACTGCGTGCAGGTTCATACGGGGTTAAAAACTCAGAAACATAGTGCGGCGCAAGAATCTTAAAATCAATCCTAAAAGCAACGGGCAGCCAGTGTGGGTCGGTCAAGGACCAAGATTTGGAATTGGGCTACTAGCTGTAGAGGTGTTAGCATAACTTCCTGGGCACTGTCGAGGTGCCTTTGAGCAGGGCACTGACAGCTGCTGAGTGTTGGACGTTGCTTTTGACAAAGTGTCTGCCAAATGAAACTGTAAAATTATCCCTCACGTCAGACTGTCTTTGATACAAATCAACATTTCGGTTCTTCGGTTGGAGGATGTAAATTAACGCTCATGTCTGTCTGTGTTCTGCTGATTCTTCCTCTGTCATCTCGCCGTCTGACAGCTGGCGTCCTGACAGCTTCTCTGTGATGGTTTTCTGTTACAAAGAGCTGAACACGCGCGCAGCAGGACTTTGATGTTTGCAGGCACAGAAGGAGAAGATGGTGGCAGAGCGCGTCTTTTGAAGCTTTAAGATGTCACCGGTGGAGGCTGAGCAGACACATGATCCAGACAGACGGTCAGACCGAGCTGTGAGTGAACGTCTTCTCGCCTGGCTGGTTACATAAAAATCTCAGTAACTCCTGCAGTTTCCATGGCGACATGATTCCGCAGCCTGAGGTGTCATTGGCTGGTTACTGCCGAGGAGCTGGCCAATCACAGTGCAGATTTAATTTTGGGTTCAGAGTCAGTTCAGTCTGAGAATTCAGTTTAACTGTGGCAGCACAAAACCTCCAGATGTTACTCTGAACGTCTGACTTTTAAACTCAAACCAGAAAATCAAACATTCAGGATCAAACGATGTTTCTAAAATCCTCTCTGTCTCCACATTTCTGCACCAGCTCCTCAGAAAAACAGGCTGGAGCTGAAAGCTGCCTCACCTTGGGTGTAAACATGTGCCTGATCCCATCCATGGAGCCCTCCAGGAGCAGAGCCCGCACCAGGAAGCAAAACAGCACGACGTACGGGAAGAGCGAGCTGAAGTACATCACCTGAAAGACAATCAAATCACCTGTTAACGTTTAATCACTCCAGATATCATAATGAAGCATATCTTCCTCCTGATGTGGCACACTCCGACTCAAGAGCCGCAAATTATGACTGTTTCAAACGAAACTTTAAGTTCAAGTGTGGAGCAGAAAAGTTTTTATCCTCCAGGTGTGTGTTGATGTTCAGAAAGTTTAACGCTGAAGGAAAAACTTCTTCCTGAAGCATCTGTCAGACGTTCGCCTCTGACTCACTCATTTGGGTCAGAACAGGCTGAGATTCATGTCAATAAAAGCTCAATTTGAGTTATTAGATTGGGTTTGAAAATGAATTTAATGTTCAAACTGAATCTATTTGTTTTTTTCACCTACTTGAAAATTCGAGCCTCTATATTCCTCTATATGTTGAGATAACTTTTGTTATGAATTGGCGCTATATAAATAAAGATTGATTGATCAATTAATTGATTATATTCCTTAAATTCATGAATTCAAAACACAATTTCAGTTCAGTGTGGCAGCACAGTATGGAGGTATTTCTGTGCCATCAGGGTTTGATTATGATTTTCTAACACTGATTTTTTTTTTTTCTGCCTTTGATTTTTTTTCAATGTTGAAATAAATTCTGAGTAAAAAAAAAATTGTCTCAAAATATTCTTTTAAAAATTGGACGTGTGAAAACGTTCAACATCTCAAAAATATTCAGCATTGAAAAAATCTAAAAATCTAAAAAAAAATTAGAATAAAAATAAGTGTAAAAAAAATTCAACTTCTCAAGAAATTCAGTCACAAAAATTCAATCTGAAAATATTCAGTGTCAAAAAAACAGGAATGTAGAGTGATGAATTTTCAAGAACATTCAACTCATTTTCAGATCATGCTTTTCAAACTCAGTCTAATAATTCAAATTCAGTTCCTGGTGGCACAAATCTGAGCTCACAGTTCAATCAAAACCAAAAATGTAGATGAAAGTTTATTGAAAATTATGAATTATGAAAATTATCTTAATTTTTTGCTTCTTTAATTTTTGTTTTTTTTTTTCTAAATCAAAGATTTCAGTGTTTTTGGTGTTTTTTGCTCAGCAAAGTGTTTTCCGACGTATTTTAGATTTTCTTAAGAAACCCTCTTTCCCATCAGTTTGAAGACCTTAATGGTTCATGTTTGGTCTTGTTACCTTTCAGACAAACCTCTTTGGTTTTTTTTTTTTTTTTTTAATTTTTTTACAATTTTATTTTTCTCAGGGACATCAAACATATTACATCATTTCACAAGAGACAGAATGTATATAAGTACATATTGGATGTATAAATCAAGAGTAATCGAAACATCCTTCTATGTCTCAACAGAATCTTCCTCAGTTAGTTTTCTCCCTTAAATTTGAGCTTTTTTATTTTATAGGAACCAAAACACATCAAACATGAACAAAGACTCTCACACTTATCCACCAGCTCTAGATTCTCTTACACCACAAGTACCTCAAATTAAACCAAATCTGGAGCCAATAAATTTAACCCACTTTGACCAAAATCCCGTACATTTCTCTGACTGCATTTGGATTGAAAAAGTTAGTCTCTCCATAATGTAAATTTCATGAATGATTTCACACCAGTCCTCTTTGCTTGGAGCATTGGGTTGTAACCACTTTCTAGTCAAATATTCTCATTAGAGATCTCTTTGGCTTTTGACGTCACAGGAAGTCAAAGCTGCATTATTTTAGACTCTGGTTAACTCTACTTCCTGTGAAGTTTCTGATTGGTTGTTTCACTCGAGTGGTTTTAATGTGCCTCAGAAAAGTTGTTCAGCCAGCTGCTGCGGGGTCTCAGGCCTCATCTGGTTGAGCCTCCCAGCCTGTGTGAGAGCCTTTGTCCAATTATCTTGCTAATTAGACGGAGGGCCTCTCCCGTCTCTGTTAGACGAGGTAATGCTTAGCGAGAGGCCTGACTCAGAGGCTGGACTGTGACACGCGGCTCTACAGGACTGGCTGTGTGGTTTGAGGCTGAGTCATACGCCGGCTTTGAGTGATTCACACTCCTCCATGGTGGTCCATATGTTGAGTGAACGGAGACACTGTAATGTAGCGCTCTCCTTTTGTAATGTATACGTAGTGGGAGTCTAAAAGGTTCAAATCCTGCCCGTCAGCCCTGGATCCACCTCCCAGGACTGAGGCCTGTTTTTAAGGACACACTCTCAGCCTTGGTCAGAACAAAGCCAGACAGGCTGCGATCAGCGATAAGCAGATATCTGCTCCTCTCTTACCTCAGCTTTCAGCTCATTCAGGCAGAGACTGAAAGATTCTGTGTCACGGAAGATAACGCGCGACGCTTTTTAAGGTCACACCGAGGGAACTGAGCCGTTATCTTCACGTAAAGATAGAGAGAGTGAAGTTTTCTCATGAGTACAGTCAGACATGTACATCTGAAGTCAGACACACGATGAAACTTCTTCAGTCACTGCAAACATCTGAAATCTGACAAGTTTTTATGTCTTATTTCAAGTAAAAATTGATTAGACTCAATATGAGCCACATTCAGCTGACAAGACAGGAAAAATCTCTGAAGAACCTGAAGAAATTGATCTAATTTTCTTTCCCTCTTTCAATCAATCCAGGTCTCATTTGGTCTTTTATTTTTTGAAATATGTTTTTTATTTTTTTCTGGACCTGTCAGGTGAACGTTAGTCATACGACATAAACACTTGTTGGATTTCACTTTTCGCAGCGTTCGACGAACAATTTGATGTTAAAAATTGGTGTCTTGTAACTTTAAAACGCTTGAATTCCATCTCCCTCCCACCTCCTCTTCTTGACACTCTTGACAATCAAGCCAAGCCAAAAGAGCGCGTATAACCATGGTAACCAAAATGGTCTGATCCCTTTCACGCCCACCCACACACACGAAATCTGGGAGAGAGACGCAGCTCGCTGTAGGGATATTCTTCATGGGGGGAAAAAAGCCTTTTGTGAAGACGGATGGAGGGGGCATTAATATTCTTTTGTGGCGCACTGTGCTGATTACACTTCAAAGACACTTGGAGCCGGGAAGTTCATGCCCATTTCTGCTGCAGCCAACTCCAAAGGCCGTCCAGACTCATCAGGTAGTCAAAGGAAGACCATCTGGCAGACTGTGGCACACCAGCAGCCTGCGCGGTTCCTTTCTGGCAGATTTCTGACTCTGACCCAACATGAGCATCCTGGAGAATCATTCAGCTCCAGTATCCCAGAGACCCGACTGATCAGCCTCTCCACCGGCTCTGATGGTGATTGTGACGGCGATTGTGGTTATCTGTGACATTTCAGCAGCTTGTGGCTGGCAGGGGAAATGAGACTGTGGCACAGGCCAAGATTAGAGCACCTCCTCTTGTGCAAAGCGTCCGTCTTGTTTGAAATGAAAGCGGCGTGGAAGACGGACGGCAGACAGCTGCTGGGATAAGACCTGAGCTGAGCGCCTCCGACTCTTTCAGCTGGTTTGTGATTAAAACTGAAGTCACAGAAAGGAGGATGCTCGAAGGAGGATAACGACCAGCAGGGGGCGACTGAAGCGAGTGCAAAAAGAAGATTTACCTTAGTGGCAACATCAGGTCTAAAAATATGAAGCTAATGCTACTATGAAAACTGCAGTTCTGGAGTCGGATGGCCTGGTGGTCCAGATTCCAGGGTTCTAGAGTTCAAGTCCGACTTTCCCGCATGTCACTCCCCACGCTCACCCTGTTTCCTCCTCTATCCACTGTCCTGTCCTCTCACATTAAGGGCAGAAAAAGCCAAAAAAAAAAAAAAAAGCCTGCAGTTCCTCAAGTGTCCACTAGAGGCTGTGTGCAGAAACAGCAGAAACCACATACACACCCATTGAAAAATCTGATCTTCTCAGCAGAAATCAACATGTTTACAGCCTGCTTAGTCGATACTTTTCTGTATCAAGGTGATTTCTTTACAAATCAGTTATTTAACTTATGAGTTTTGCCCATATAAGGTCATGGCTGATTGGCAGCACATTTAAAACTCTGTTGCATGTTGTTCAGAAGGTGTTCCTACCTCCACCTCTGGAGGTAGGAACAGAAGTCATTTGGTGAGAAGATGATGGCGATATGAGGCCAGCAGGTGCATGCGTGAGCACGAGTGCGTGGCTCCCCCCGCTGAGTCTGTTTCCATAACGCATAACTCCCACACTGGGGCAGCAATATTATACTGCTGCAAGGTTCAGTGTGCAAATACAAAGATGCTGTGATTGTACAAACTCATCCCTGTGTAGATTTATGGTTCATCATCTATCCTCCCCCAAAGGAAATCAGCTTCTTTGGTACAAATTCTTCCACGATGGACTTTTAGAGTCTTTCATACAGACTTAAACTTAAAAAGGAGTCCCTTTTTCATATCCAGTTTTTGTGTTCAACCGACAAACAACCTGTGGATTTCTTTAGCTGCAGGTCACAAGTTCTTTTTCTAGCCCATCTCTAGTGACCGAGTTTGAGTCAGCATTTCTAATAAGGCACCGTCTGATCTGACAAGAGCTTCAAAGCTTCTTTTAGTAGACGTCATGGAGAATACGTTCATAATACATGGCTCTACATCTAGCTGTTTCAAGGCAGCATATGTAAAACCCTGCAAAGTGTAACACATGGAGGCGTAATGGTAGGGCAAAGTCCTTCCATCTCTGGAGGCAGTAGCAGAAGTCATATGGTGAGCAGGTGGTGGTGATATGGAGCCAGGAGGAGTTGGGTTAAATGCTGCAGATATACTTTAATGCATTAGGTGATGGATTAGGATTTCCCTTCTATTCTCATCCAAAGAAAATCAGCTTGCAGGTTTAAATTGTGACACGCCTTTGCGGATGCTTTTGTTTTTGGTATTTGGTGTGTTTCCCCTTATCACTGAAGTACCATAAAAGCCACCAGGACTATTTTTTGAAAAGGTTTTTGAGAGCTCATCTTCTTGTCTTTCGGGAACTGTTTAAATTTTTTTCTCTTGCCCAAATAGTTGAAGAATTACAGTAATGAAAACAGCTTACATCAGTTATCGCCTATGATTTGAGTGTCGTCGCACGTGGATTCCTATGCATTACCGTAATACCTTGGATATCACCGTAAAGCCTGTCTATTCATCTTTAAGGAGCTGATTGAATTTTCTTGCTAATCCGAATGGTTGAGGAGTTACAGTTATTTTAAAGCGCTTGTAAAATGGGAGCACCGGCGCTCCGATGGGTTTCAAAGAGATATGTTCTTCACAAACTGATAACTAAGCAGACTGTACGGCGTGGAGACCTTTTTAGATACACCTCAGTGATAGAGCTGTGGATTCCTTCATATAGACTTAAAAATCTAGATGCTAACGGCTAACATGCTAGGTAGGCCAGCATCAAGCCACTAGGTGACGCCTTCGTGGCCATGCCTACTTCTTTTTGGATTTGTTGGAGCTTTTGTTCAGGAAACTGCTGCATGTAGAAATGAACGCGGTGGAAAAACAAAAACCATCGCGATCTGCAGTTTTGAGCTTGTTCTCAAAGATTCTGTCTAGATTACAAAGACTTATTCCGTTTAGTTACGTTTGGAAAATTTCCCCCGGCGCCGACTCAGCCTCAGGAAACTCAGAATTCACACATACTGTACTAATCTTGACCCCAAACTCTGCTGTTGCCCTCTGCAGGTCTGGCATTAGCAGAGGGGATAATACCAAAATCAAATGACTTCCCATCAAAGCTTACTCTCTAGGAAGATTAAAAACTTTCACCATTTTTTCCAATTAGTGCGAGCTGGACTGTGACCTTAGAGGCACACTGGGCTAATGCTCGTCATATGATACAGGAAAGTGAGGAATGATAAGAGATCACCTGTAAAAAGAGAGGAGTGGGCTGAGTACGCAGGCTAACGCTAACCTTTGGGCCAATGGGCTAATCCCTTCCGGATGCTAGTCACGCTACTGTCAGCTTGAGCACTCTGAGATAAAGTAATCCAGAAATCCCACATACAGGATCACATGAGGCCTCAGGCTGCCATCTGAAGATATATCATTAGAAAAATTTGTCAAGTCATATTACAGCGGCTGTGTCTTCGAACTGGTACGTTAGCACTCTGTAAGCCTCTACCTTAAAAGTGAGCTAATTATGTGTGAGAGGATTTTCCTCTTGGCCAGAAACGCTCTCTTGTTCCTTTTTTTTCATGGGTACAAAAGTTGTGTTTGAGTCGTTAAATAGGTCAAGCTGTCACGATCCAGGGCAGTCGTAGTGATCCATTTCTTCTGCTCTTTCCCTCCCTCGCTCTGCTTCACCTCCCTTCTTGTTTTAACAAATTATCTCCAACAGAAGTGGGACAAGATACTGATATGACAAGACGAAGTTATCATGTTGCTTTATGCCAAATTTCCTGTTGTCAAGGTCTCATAAAACAGAAAACACATTCTTATGATTACATGTGAAGTTTAGTCATCCTTCTACCTTGCAGAACTGAAAATGTAGAGGCGGAAAAGCCCCAACTTAAACTATAAATCCTGTGAAGAAGCATTAAAAACCTGAGGCTGTCTGCAGAAGTCACTCTGAGATGGCTACTCCATCATTTGGTGTGCCTCAGGGCTCTGTACGAGGGCCTATCCTCTTTTCCTTATACACTGCAGGTTCAAAGTTTTAGAAAACCCCAAATTTTCCATTTTTTTTTATTGAAATGACAGTTTATTGTCTCATTGCACTCTGAAATGGAAGTATAGAAGTTCCTCTAAATGTTTATCATTTGTAGGTTTCTTTGCTTTCCCTCGTCTGTCCAGTTCAAACCAGCTCCACAGGGTCTAAGTCTGCAGACCTCTTCCTGTCAGAGTTTCCAGTCCCAGTTTCTGAGAGTCTTTGGATGCTGAAAGAAACTCTCCTCCCTGAGCTCACCTTGACTTTCTTTGACTTCATGTCTCAGGAGTAAAGACCTGTTTCTGTAAATCTTCTGATGCTCCGTCTCTCTTTCTTTATGAATCGTCTTTTCCTGATCAGTTTTAGAGCGTTACTCGACTTCCTGCAGGACAGTACTGTTCAATAACGCTCACCATGAGGGTCTGATGCCACAATGCGATCCAGATCTACTCGGGACACTTGTAGAAATTGGTAGCACCGACTTTCAAGGCTTGATCGATCTCCATTGCTGCAGAACAGGAGTTCTCCTCTTACTTTTGTTCCATTTCAGGCTCTTCGTTGGACTTGTTCTGTCACAAGTCACTATGGCACCACCTGTTGGCCTGCCACCCTGACACAGGAAGTGCACTTGATTTAAAGGAAGTAGGAAGTGTGCAGTCTATAAAAGGAACAGGAAGTTGGAGGATCTTCCTTCGTCATCATCAGGGCACACATGTGCCAGCTCATGGAGAAGCTCAGCAATGAACTGACTTGTGTCGCTTGAGCCAGCAACGGCTGTGAGTCCTTTTCTATCTAAGATTACAAGGTGGCTAGCTCTGAGAGTGTCAGAATGTTGGCAGGAGCTGTAGTTTTACTTGCCTGTTGTACTATGTAGTTTAGTTGCTTGGTGTATGCTTAGCATGTAGCTTGGTTAGCCCATAGCTAGGTGGTTTTCTTATTGTAGCATGTGGCCTAGCTTGACATTTAGCATCAAACATTACCTTAACATGTAGCCTCGTTAGCCTAGCATGTAGCTTAGTATGTAGCATTACCATGCAGCTTGGTGTTGTCAATAGCTTAACTTGGCATTGAACTTAGCACTTAGCTTAGCACTTAGCTTAGCACTTAGCTTAGCACTTAGCTTAGCACTTAGCATTTAGCATTTAGCTTAGCATCATTAGCTTAGCATTAATTTTACATTTGTACAACAAGATGATTTGTCAGAAGAAGTTGTTTATAGCACCTTGCTAATCAGTGTGTTTTTCTTTGTTATGGTTTTTCGCTCTGAATTCAACCTTTGATGAATAAACAAAGACCAACTGAGACCTGACTCAATCATCATTTGAATTGGAGTTTGGCTGACTGTCAAACTGCGTATCATCACACACGTAGGGAGGACAGTACAGGACTTGAACTGCTTGAATTTCAGTAAGAAACTGTAAAAATTGGGCACTTCTTAAATTCTTGACTGGTAGTGTGTTTCAACATGATTAGAGAGTCTCTGTGAATCTCCTTCCATTATCCTTTCTAAAAAGTGGAACATGAAAACAACAAACCACGCTCACCTTCCCAGACGACTGGATCCCCTTGATCATGGCGAGACAAACCATGGACCAGGCCGCCAGCAGGCACAGCGTCATCTTCCAGTTGAGTCCTCCTCCTTCGTTGATGCTGTCGGAGATGTCCAGGGCCACACGGTACCAGTAGTAGGTGGTGGCCGAACTCTTCTCGCACTCTGGCTGCACATCTTTAGACAAAAGGCAGAATTTACATTTGAATCTTGTTTTGAATTTTAACACACTCAGAGTCTGTTCTTTTGAATGTCTCTGATGCTGTCTCACATGTGACGTTATTGTTCTTGGTGAGAGGACACTCATTCCAGGGCAGAGGCTGCTGGAAGGACTGGGAGAAGTAGAAGAGGCTCCAGCTGATGATGACATTGTAGTAGAGAGCCACAAAGAAGCACACCTGCAGACAGGAGAGAGAGGACAGTCCACCTCAGACACACAAAGAAACAGGTCAGCGTCAAGTCCAAGGGAATCCATCACCAGATCTTATCAAGACTTTCTGAAATGAGTCTCCGCCCCTGACAGGCCTCCAGACGGCTGGCCAATCAGAGGGAAGGGGGTTTGTGGAGCAGGGAGCCTTAAAGAGACAGCTGCTAAAACAAAGTGTTTCAGACAGAGGCTGAAATAAGAGTTCATAAAACATCAGGGAGAGAAAAATAGAGCTGACATAGAGTAAAAAACCTTTAATTTTAACCTTTAAAAAACTTTGAACAACCAGCAGGGGGCGACACCACCGGTGCACAAAGCATGCCTGACACACTGACGTCTGTGAGAAAATGACTCAACAGCTCGCTCATAAAGAGTTCTCATGAGACCTTAATGAGGTCATAGCATGAGGTTTGTCTTGAGCTTCGCCCCTGAAGGGCCTCCAGAGGGCCGGCCAATGAAAGGGAAAGGGGTTTGTGGATTGGGGAGTCTTAAAGAGACAGCAACTAAAAAAATGAAGCAGTTTACTAAAACACCAAGGAGAGAAAAATGGGGAAATTTCTGAGCTGTGACTCATGATGAGATACTACAGGGGCTCCAGAAGGACAAAATAAAGACCAAGATATCAATTACTGATATAAATGTAACTAAAAATAGGATAAATAAATGATGTTAAAACAACGATTATGATAAAATAATCCAAGGCTGAAAGTTTTTAGTCCAGATTAAAAAGGTAAGGCTCTTTAGTTTCCTTTAAAAACACTCAGAGAGTTCCTGAATGTTGTGACATCATCAACATTCTAGAAGCTCATTGGTGGTGCTGCAACATAAAGGCCGTGTAGAGCTTTAAAAACAAGAAAAGGGACTTTAACATCAGTTCTTAAAGGAACAGGAGCCAGAGCAGAGTTTGAAGGAGGAAATAAGGCTTCAACAGCTCAAAGCTTCAAAGCTGTGAATCAGAAAAAGATAGTACGGGGGCACCAGAGGGACAAAATAAAGACCAAAAAAGGAACAATACCCTCTCTTTAAGCTTAACAGCTCCTGTTATCTTGTTAGTTTTAAGAATTTAGTTAGTTTAAAGAACAGAGGAGAGAAAAGGGGGCTTGATTATAAAATCGCAGAGGGGACCTTTATTTGAACTTCTAAAATTGTCTTACAGTTGGGTTTTTTTTAACGTGATGTCTGGCCGTTGGTTACTCATCTGTTTATATCTCGACCCAGATCACCTTCCTGTCTGTGTGTTTCGCTGTGCTGTTGTGAAACCGTCACACTCGTTCCTCCCTTTCTGTCAGAGGTGAGACTCACCACACAGCTGGCGAAGCCGATGCCCCCCAGTCGAGGGCTGATGTAGTTCCACACCCCGATGCTGCCCCTGCGGATACGCTGCCCCACCGCAAGCTCCAAGAAGAAGAGCGGGATGCCGATCAGGATCAGCAGGATGAGATAGGGCACCAGGTACGCTCCTGTCAATCAAAACACACACACACACACACACAGAATTAAAAGACGGAAGTGTCAGCATATTAGTTCCTGGAAACACCACATGCACCAGTTTCTTATCTTCAATCTGCTTCATGCTCACTCACTTTGTGACACACACACACACATGCACACACATCTGCAGAGCTGCATCTGCGTGTGGTGCAATCAAATAATCCTGGAGACATGCTGAAGTCTGAAATTACCTAAATTACAGAGGGATTACTCTGAGGTGCATTACAAAGACAGCGTGCCTCTGTGGAATTAAGGTTTGAGGCTGAATGACTAAAATTACGACAGGCTGTAATAGAGCGGTGCGGTGAAACAGAGAGGCGAGTCCTCGCCAGCAGAGAGACAGCCAGGCACATGACGGCCCAGAGAGACGGAGGGGAACTAAAACTCTTTGTTTGGAAGAATCAGCCGCTGGTTATGAGCAGCTTCACACACAGCGTCTCTTTATTTTAAGGTGCAGGAGGGAGAGTTTTCTCTTACGGAAACCCATCAGAAACCACTACATCACATCAAACCTGCACCCCACTCTTGGAAAAAACCAGAACCTGAAGTCTTGAAACAAACCTTTTTGAAGCGTTACCTCATTTCAACAACAAGGTGATCTCAAAATCCCCCTTTTTCCTCCCCCTGACGGGCGAAACCACCACATCAAATGTTGTTCTAAAAGTCTTACGGTAATGTTTCAGTCATCGGTCACGGCGTCAAAACTTCCTCAACAGGATTATTGTTTGCTCAAGATTAGTTTCAGCAGTGTTTGATGCAGCAGGACGCTCATTCAGATCCTTTCCTGAGTCCTGCTGCTCCTCCCTGAGACAGGACGTGTGCGGACAGTAAACTGTGAGGTTTCTAATATTAAAACATCGTATTCTGGTTCACAGAGTACACGAGCCGAAGCACCCAACCCCCCCACCCTCTGCTTTCCATTGTCTTCACACCCCTCCACAGTCTCCTCTGGACATCTGAACACTTTGATGGCACTTTGAGAAAGCAAACAGCTTCATCCGAGATATTTTTCTTAAAATAGCAGCACAGCTTCCTTCACTTTCAGATCATAGGAGTAAAAATAATGATTTCTCTACACTGTCACCCAGTCTGCACATCCAGGACTCTACTCCTGGGTACTCGAGGGTAGAAGCAGCTGTGCAGGTTGTTCTTCAGACCGTCACCTGTGCGTCCCAGAGTCAGGCCAAGGAGCTGATAACAGACTCATGGAAATTATAATTGTGTCTGTCGGTTTGAGTTGACTCCTTTTATTCACCATGTTTTCAACATGCTAATTAAAGGTTTATTTCTGTCACAATGGCTCCTGGATACACACATACACACACACACACACACACACACACACACGGACCTGTCTCATGGTAATATAATTACAGTTGAACACAGCAGGAGGATCAGAGCTGGTTAAACCAGACCTGAACACATGAAAGAATTCATTCTAAGTGAGCATGCTCAGTTCACACACCCATACTGTCCTATGGCACAAACAGAGGACTGTCACTTTATAGACACTACAGGTGGACCCTGTTTGTTTCTGGCTTTAATGATAGAAAACGTGTCTGTTAGACTCTTTAAAGGCACTTTGAGGATTTTTTTTTAACTGATTTCAACCACAAAACAGTTGAAGTCTAAGTTTCCTGAAATAAGAATAATATCTTAATATAAGAAACTTAACAAGTACGTGTTTCTTACCTCATAGGTAGATTTTTTAAGCATTTCAGTCATCATTTTTCGTCAGTTGAATGAGTCAAATTTTATTAAAATTAAGACAAACACTTGGTTAGAGTTCAGTTTCCGCAGTTTTCATACTTAGGGCTTGACGAGTATAGCAAAAATAATTAACACAATTATTTTGATTGATGTTAAAACTTGAAATTTGAGTATTTACTGACCACAGCTCAAAAGAAAAATGAAAAATAAATTAGTAACTAGTAAAGTAATCTTTATACATTAAATACAGCAATGGAAAAAAAAGAATAAAAAAAAAGTGAGCCAATCTACATGCTCTCCTGTAAAACTTTCAAAATTTGCAGCAAGCAAAATACACAACCCAAAAATACTCCCTGAAATCTTTTTCCTTATACACTACAGTGCCCTGGCTGGGCAGGAGATTTTCTAGGTGCAGTTTGCATTCAGGTGTATGTAAAAATCTGACATTTTCTGTCTTGTGCACAAACCAGAAACAAAGTCTTTCCACAATGTCTCACTTAACTAAATCTGGACTGTTCACAGTCTGCTTGTATGAAGCCAAAGTTCTGTACTCTCAGCAGAAACTCAACAACTCTTGCAGCTGACGTCTTTTAATGAATGAACTTATCAGGGTTTGTGAAAATGTGCTTTGTGGACACTAAAAGTTCAGAAGATGCTTGAAATTGTGCAGAAAAGGCAAAATTGTTGCATACAAACTCTTCTGAATGCAGGATAAGAAACATTAGGTCCAGAAAAATGTTTTAGTTCAAGATATTAAAAGGTGTTAAAGTTAGGCGTCATTTTTTAGACATTTTTCCGGACTTGTCCGGTAAATGTGGCTCATATTTAGTCTGTTTTTTGCTTTTTTACAGCTTCACTTTATTAGAAAATATCAACAATTTTTTAACATCTATTTTTACTGTTTACCTTTCGTGAACTAACAAATAAACTCTGACGAATCAGAGATTATAAAGTTCAGTCGTTGTTACATTTCAGGGAATAATCTGACGTAGCTTCAAATCAATAATTAACTTGTCGATTTGCATCCTGTCGCCAAAAAGTCGTCTCTACAAAATGAACTCCTGTTGAAATAAAAATCTGTGAAATGTAGTCCTCATCCCAGGATAACAATTTAAATTCATTCCAAAGGGGGCGCCAGAATCAGCACAAAAGGAAAACCTGTGGAGAACACGCCTCAGGCCTTTGCTTCACGTTCTGCTTTCTTACTGATTTTAAAAGAGAAGAAAAAAGATAATGTTTGAGCCATGCAAAGCAAATATTTCTCCTCCAGAAGTCTCAGCCGATATTTTAACTGAATAAAAGCACTGAGGGGGCCTGGGCTGTAACATGAAGGTTTTCTGCTGTGGTTCCCAGTGAAACACTGCGAATATTAATGGATTAAATTTAAAAATGAGACTTGGAGCTGCAGTCTGTATCCTGTCTGAGACGGTTTCATTTAATCAGCTTTAGAGAGAGAGAGAGAGAGAGAGAGCTCTGTCTAATCTCCAGGTGGAAAGCAACACCTTATCACCTTCACAGGACACATGTGAGAGTAAACAGTGGAGTGAGTCTGCACGCTACACGCTACATGCTGCACGGTTCACTTAAGGACTTCGTGGGAGACGTGATGTGACTGCAGCATTAGACGATGTTATTATTAGACCGACACGTTTGGAAGCAGAGAGCGCGTTGCTGTGTTTTGAGGGCAGTTTATGAGGTTTCATATCTGCTTCAGCTGAAACTGGCTGCACACTAACAGACACACAGGTGGTCACATGACTCCTCCATCCATCCTGAAGGTCACTGAGTGGTTCAGACAGACTAAATAAGACAGACTGTTCCCTTCTGGCTTTCTTACACACCTTTAATATCACACTCACAGCACACACCCTTTGCTGCTGTGTGTTTATTGTAGATATTACAGTTATCATTAGACTCCACTTTAAGCTTCTGAAAGTTTAAACGAGAAATTGTAGCTTGAAGTCTCACATTAAAGCAAAGACTAAGAATCGTAGGCGTATGTTTTAAGGCACCAGGCTGAGTTTTGGATATTGATTCTGAAACGGTTCCTTAAATAATTCAAGAATCTCAATTACAAAAAAAATGATCAAAGTATTTCCCCCGCCCCAAGGAATCATGTTACATTTCACAGCTGAAAGCATGGTGTTTCACCCAGACTACTTTTAATGTGGCACATAGCGCTGAAAGAAAGGCAGTGTTGCATACAAATTAATCTTGCTTATGCTTGTCTGTTTTGGGTCATTTTTGCTGGTCCCAAACCCAGATAAAAGAGAGGGGTTGATATCTGACTCAAAAAAAAACAAGAATCGACCAAAAAAAGTTCATTTGTAGTTGAAAACACATTCAGAGAGTGTTTATTACACACTTTCTGTCTCTCCTATCATGTTATTTCTTTCTCCTTCAGCGTCCACGACAATAAACCCCTCTCCTGTTTGTAAACAGTGATGATGTTTCTATGGCTGCGAGCGCCTTTTGGCAACAGAAGTCCTGCAGAGTACAGTGGCTGGTAGAGCGACATGAGGAAATTAACCATCAAAAAAAATAAATACATAAATTTTTTTACCTAAATAACACCGATATGACAGATGGTGAACGACTCCCAGGTTCATGAGAATCAGTGAGCGGATGGAAAACATCAACAAGTGGACAGACAGACAGTCAGTGGACAGACAAACAGACAGTGGACAGATAGTCAGTAGACAGACAGACAGACAGACAGACAGACAGACAGACAGACAGACAGTGGACAGAGAATCAGTAAACAGACAGTCAGTGGACAGACAGACAGTCAGTGGACAGACAGACAGTCATTGGACAGACAGACAGTCAGTGGACAGACAGACAGTCAGTGGACAGACAGACAGACAGACAGTCAGACAGTGGACAGACAGACAGTCAGTAAACAGACAGTCAGTGGACAGACAGTGGACAGACAGACAGTCAGACAGACAGACAGTGGACAGACAGACAGTCAGACAGACAGTCAGTGGACAGACAGACAGTCAGTAAACAGACAGTCAGTGGACAGACAGTGGACAGACAGACAGTCAGACAGACAGTCAGTGGACAGACAGACAGTCAGTAAACAGATAGTCAGTGGACAGACAGTCAGTGGACAGACAGTCAGACAGACAGACAGACAGTCAGTGGACAGACAGACAGACAGACAGACAGACAGACAGTCAGTGGAAAGACAGTCAGTGGACAGACAGACAATGAGTGGACAGACAGACAGTCAGTGGACAGACAGACAGACAGTTGTCAGACGGTGGACAGACAGACAGACAGTTGACAGACAGACAGACAGTCAGTGGACAGACAGACAGACAGACAGACAGACAGACAGACAGACAGACAGACAGACAGACAGACAGTCAGTGGACAGACAGACAATGAGTGGACAGACAGACAGTCAGTTGACAGACAGACAGACAGTTGTCAGACAGTGGACAGACAGACAGACAGTTGACAGACAGACATACAGTTGTCAGACAGTGGACAGACAGACAAACAGTAGACAGACAGTGGACAGACAGACAGACAGTTGACAGACGGTTGACAGACAGTTGACAGACAGTTGACAGTCAGTGGACAGACAGACAGACAGTGAACAGACAGACAGACAGACAGTTGTCAGACAGTGGACAGACAGACAAACAGTTGACAGTCAGTGAACAGACAGACAGACAGTTGACAGACAGACATACAGTTGTCAGACAGTGGACAGACAGACAAACAGTTGACAGACAGTGGACAGACAGACAGACAGTTGACAGACGGTTGACAGACAGTTGACAGACAGTTGACAGTCAGTGGACAGACAGACAGACAGTGAACAGACAGACAGACAGACAGTTGTCAGACAGTGGACAGACAGACAAACAGTTGACAGACAGTGGACAGACAGAAAGACAGTTGACAGACGGTTGACAGACGGTTGACAGACAGTTGACAGACAGTTGACAGACAGTGGACAGACAGACAGACAGTTGACAGACGGTTGACAGACAGTTGACAGACAGTTGACAGTCAGTGGACAGACAGACAGACAGTTGTCAGACAGTGGACAGACAGACAGACAGTTGTCAGACAGTGGACAGACAGACAGACAGTTGACAGACAGTTGACAGACAGTTGACAGACACACAGACAGACGGTTGACAGACAGACAGACAGACAGACAAACAGTTGACAGTCAGTGAACAGACAGACAGACAGTTGACAGACGGTTGACAGACAGACAGTTGACAGACGGTTGACAGACAGACAGTTGACAGACAGACAGACAGACAGACAGACAGACGGTTGACAGACAGACAGTGGACTCTGAGCAGACTGTGAAACATAAAGACATGAACTGTGTCAGTAAAGCAGAAACCCTCCCAAACCAACAGAGCTCACAGAGAGCTGAGTCTGAGACCTGGGTCAGAATACAGGATCCAGAAAACCAGGTCCAGACAGAGACCTGCTCCAAATCCATCAGAATATTAATGCTCTGATATTTTCAGATTACTAATCAGACTGATTCATAGTTTGATAATATGGTCACGGTCACTCTTTACTTCAAACACACCGGTTGCTCTGTAACACTCTGAACTCCATAGAAGTTGACTCCATGGTGTTGCATCGTTTCTGACAACCTACCACAGAACAACCGACCACAGAACAACCGACCACAGAACAACCGACCACAGAACAACCGACCACAGAACAACCGACCACAGAACAACCGACCACAGAACAACCAAACAAGAGTTTAAAGAACCAGAACTCTGAATGAAGGGAGCTAAACGCTGCTTCCTCTGTCCAAATGTGTGCTCATCTTTATGATGATGTGGACAAATTAGTCGATGACGTCATTTATTGATTTATTTAATCTGTAAAAACAGCGCCGTACAGTGAAGATGGTAAAAAATGAAGCTAACAGAGCTAGCTGGGCAGTTGAGAAGCATGTGGGAGGAAGATCTGACGCTCTTCCTCAGACTGGGACTCTGGTTCTCGACCTGGTTTCACATCCTAACTTAAAAACCACATCATTAGCATCACATTCGGGCTGCAACTAACCATCGTTTTCACGATCGATTAATCTGCCGATTATCCTCTCGATGAATCGAGCGGTTGTTTGGTCCATAAAATGTCAGAAAATGGTGAAAATGTCGGTGTTTCTCTGAGTCATGATGACATCATCAAATGTTTGGTTTTGTCCACAAACTGAAGATATTCAGGAGCAAAGACACCAGAAAATAAGCTGAAATCAGAGAATTTGGGCTTCTTTTTCTTAAATAATTACTTAAAACGATTAATTAATTATCAAAGACAGACAGTGCAGCTCTACATTGCATCCTCCCTGTAGCCATAAAGCCTCTTATTTTTCTGTTTCATTGCAGATTTTTCTCTCTGATGTTCGTCTGTTTTTATCGCTGCAGGAACCTGTAGATGAAATGTGTGATTTATGAACCCTTGGACTCACCCCCTCCGTTCTTCTGACACAGGTAGGGGAACCTCCAGACGTTGCCCAGGCCTACAGAGAAGCCAACCTGAGCCAGGATGTACTGGAGCTTGTTGTTCCAGGCTGGGCGCTCCTCCTCCTCGCCGTCCGAGCCCCCTTCCTCCACATCGCACTCTTTCCCATCCCCTTCATGGTTGTTGACGATCAGCGAGGTCTTCTTGAAGGAATCGTCGCAGGCGTCCTCGTTGGAAAGCAGGTCCTTGTGAGACTCTGTGACATCCTCGTCAAGCTCTCTCTTGACGGCCTTGCTGTTTTTGGGCATTTGATACAGCAAACAAGTGCGAGGGGTGAAACGTCTTTTTTGGTTTGTGGAGGGCGAGGCCAAGCGGGTGCGAAAGGTCACTTTGGACTGTGCAAAGTTTCAGAGGAGGGGGTTTGGTTCAGTTTCTGAGAACAGTTTTTAAAAGTTGAGCAGGGAGGAAGTGGGTTTACTTCTTCATTATCACCAAATGTCTGTGAAAAGGAAACAGGAAACGTTAGGAGAGTGAAGGTGATGAAACATGATGAATGGAGCAGGTAACACCAAGCTTAGTTTGATTTCTTCTCTCCATACATGAATTCTTCTGGTTTTACCTTGAATGAACCTAAACCAGCTCAGTAAGGGGCTTTTATTAAAGCGTGTTTCAAGATCTGGATCAAAAATGCAGCAGAAACTCAACATTTCATCAAAGACGTGACTCGGTTAAAGAACTCATTCCCCCAAAAACTTCACTGCTCTGGTTTTAATCTCCAGATTTCTTCTCCTGGTAACCTGATCTGGTTTTAAAAGTCCTCTCAGAGTTATTTCTCACATGAAAAATCACATGTCAGGCTTTGGCAGCGACATTTGTGGGGATACTTTTAGAGCAGCTCGCTCTCCTGGGGGTGTCAGGGGCAGCTGGGAGCTGTAGTCTTGGACAGGGACAGGTCGCGTTTCCTGCCTCCTGAATAATTGACGTGAGGAGGCCATTTGCATACGAACCCAAACACTCATCCTCCTGCGCAGCTCTCTCTGGGATGGGAAAAGCCCTCCGAGCATTCAGGAGGAGGATGCCAACTTCCAGAATATAAGTGCACCTATAAGCGCTGGAGGTGGAATAGGAGGATGAGACTCCTGTAAAAGACGCAATCGTGGTGCGTAACTGCGCAACAAAATGTGGTACTATGAGATTTATCCAGCACACAAGGGTGTGGACACAAGTCCGTCACCCAAAGGCGGATTAAGGTGCGCAACATCCTTATCTTTAACTCTTCAGGGTCTGCTTTTTATTTATATATATATTTTTTTTAATCTAGCGCGTCTTATCCCAAAAACAGAGGAATGTTCATCCGTATCTCAGAGCACAGCACGCCTCCCCATCCAGAGGATTAAACGATTAATAGATTTCTTTTACCGCTTCCAGATTAGCCTGGTTTGCATGAGGCAAAGGCCGTCGTTTCATAATCCCGTGAACGCAGCACAGCAGCCGGAGAGGAGCGCCGATGCTGAGTAACCTTCACTGCAGCTCTTTAAGGAGGCTGCTGGGATGGGAACACGGCTGAGCTCACAAAGGATGGCTGCACATGACTCAGGGCTGATGAGTCAAAGAAAGGCGTGCGGGCCGTTCAAGTGAAGGCGGAAAAAAAAAAATGCGGATCAAAGGAGAGAATTCAAATAAAATGAAATAAAAATAAAGACGCACAGAGCGGCGGTGCCATGTGGCTCTCTGTCGGCACAAACTGTTCCCTGAGGAACACCGATGAATCAATTTCTCCTCCCGCCCTGCCTTCATGACATCCATGTGAGATGTTTCATCATTCAGTCAGTGGCGCACTGGTACCTCAGTCAGCCTCACTCACACACACACTCACTCACACACACCATGCTTTGTTTAAAAAAAAAAACACCCTGATGATAAAAATGAGGATGCTGCGGTCAGCACTCACCAGTTGGGAATAACAGTCGTCCTTTTCTGAAATGATGAGTCTCAAGGAATGAAGTTGTGAGAGCACATGCACGGGGCAGACATTATGAATGTGCGTCTTTATGAACCAGGCTCGCCGGTGTGTGTGCTGCTCCGCTCCGCGGCTCGCTGACTTTCTCTACATCTCAGGCGGACACACAGCGCCATGAGAGGGGGTCTCTACCTCCAACGCCCTGAAGAAAAACTCGTTTTCTAATCCCAAATCCTACTTTTTAATACCACAGTTTACAAAATAAAAGCCTTTTATGTATTATTCAAACAGAACTTGAAAAAAAATATTGTTAATTTAAGGTGAAATTATCATCTTAGACTTCTTGGACACCCCTTCATCTCTACTTGGTACCTTCCACTACTAGAAGGAAATGGGCTGGCGCACGGATAAAGCAATGTGCCTATGTTTATGAAATGTTCCTCTCTTTGAAACGAGTTTATTGACAGACTTACACCGTTTATTTATACAACCTTTACATGTTGGACCTTAAAGCTTTCTTTGGGGTATTTTTAATGTATAAAACGTGAGCTTTGAGTCAAGGTCGGAATTTGCGCGTCATCCACCCGCGCAATCTTCGTGAGTATGGCAATAAATAAAGAAAGAAAGGAAAGGGAAATTTACATGAAGACCAGACAAAACAGGAAGAACTTTTTCAAAACACATTTTTGTTACAACGTATGGGTTCAGTTCAGGTTTTATAGGCTCTGTAGGCCTGTTTAGCCACCAGAGAAGTTTCAAACATTTAAAATCTAATGCTTCCTGGACATTTAAAATCAATCCATGTAATGTTGCCTTTGGAAGAAAATCTTCCTTCAAAGTTCATTTTTCTTCTTGAATTATTTAACTGAATAAAAACACCAACATATAAAGTCAGATAAGAGCCTCTGAGAGTTATTTGACTTTGTCCTCTTAAGTTTCTTGATTGTTATGCAAACATGAATAATTTCTGCATCATTTAAATTCTTGTAGCTCTATCTGTATTGATACCAAAGAGAGGTCACACAGGAGTGTGAAGATAAAACTGTTGAATGTAATTAAGAAAATCTGTGAAAGAAAATTCTCTGAAGCTGCTCGAACCTTTTAATGTGTCCATTTGTTTTCCTTTGGCGACTAAATCTGAAAGTCATCTGAACTGTAAAAGCGAGGTGGATGATTCAGCTGCATACTTCATCCATTTTTTTTAAAAAAATATATAAACTAGGGTTACAAAATATCCCAAATTTTCAAAGTTAGAAACTTTTTAAGAATTAACAGGAGTTAGTGGAAACATGTCTAATGCAATATTTTTAAATCAATAAAAAGAGAAAACTCCCAAAAATTAAAAAAAAAAAAATTCTGTGACAAAATTTCCCTGGAACTTTTAGAAAAATTTAGTTGACCCTGAAAATTTCCAATATTCCAGAGCTAAAATTTATGTGGAAATTTTCAGGAAACTTTTCTTGAAACTTACAGAAACAAACACAAACAGAAGTAAAATTTGATATAAAACTATGCAAACAGGAAATGTTTTTTTTTTTTTTTTTTTTTTTTTTTTTCTGAAGAGCCCTGAGGTGGTAGAGTTGTCGTCTCTCAATCGGAAGGTCGAGGGTTCGATTCCCAGCTCCTGCAGTCACATGTCGAAGTGTCCTTGAGCAAGACACTGATCCCCAAATCGCTCCCACTGTTGTTCAGTGGTGTGTCAATGGGTTAGATAAACTGATGGTTTCTAGCATAGAACTTCCTCCTCCCATCAGTGTGTGAATATGGTGTGATTGGGTGAATGAGGCTAGCAGTGTAAAGCGCTTTGAGTGGTCAGAAAGACTAGAAAAGCACTATATAAGTACTGGTCCATTTCTCAGGTGACTAAACCAAGATAATGATGTCATCAGAGGAGGCAGCAACATGTGACCATAGGTGGACTGATGTACTAATTTAAGTACCTTTTTAAGAACCTTTTTTTTATCCTTTTATCTGGTTTTGAATTGGCTTCTGGTTCCATGTAAACGTTTACGGTTAGTTTAAACCCTAAAATTGTTATTTTCAAATTACATTATACATTTACGTGAATCAGGTTGACATAATAAATTTAATTAAATCTAAAAGTCAGTGTTTCATTGGTTGCTGGTCTCCAGCACTGATATCTTGGAGGTCACAGGCAGAAAAGTTTGGGGTCCCCTGGTTGAATGGATTCAGTAACATCCCAGATTAACCTGCCCATCGGAAATTTGACATCTGAGTCCTGCAGTTCTGTTATAAGAAGGCTTAAAACACCATCATGTCAACTTAAAGGAAACTATGAAGTGTTTCTGAACAATATGTTTTTCCTAAAACTATGTGTGATTTTCATTCAGGTTAGAATATTTAATTCTGATCTGTAGCTTAAACCGTAGTTGGAAATGTTCCACCCGGTAATGGACGATAGGAACCAAAAGAAAGGTTTGATTACCTTTTTAATTCTATGACTTTCACTTTGCAAATTTGACAGATTAAATACTGATACAAAAACTGTTTCCTGTTTGTAACACGATGGTGACACAAACTGTGGGTCCATCTTCTTTTTCTTTAAGGTAGTTCAGCTCCGGGTGTTAAAGAGAAAGCTTTCCACAGAGCTGTTTTGCTGAAGGTGAGACTTCTGGCGGGAAAAAGTTGAGTCAAAACGTATTTTTGTGGTTTGTGGTTCAGAGAGTATTTTCTCAGCTTCAGTGTCAAAACTGTCCGATACCAACGGCAGTGATGACTCAGAACTGGAACGAGGTTGTGGGCGTACTCATAAAGCCTGAAACTACATCAAGTTTAGGCAGAGACAGAAATGCATTGTGGGAATAACTGTTCCAAATTTCAGGTGAAAGTTTTTATTTTACTTTTTATTAAGTTGAATGTCATCTCTCTTTTTAAAAAACATTTATTCAGCTAAGGTTTTGGGATCTCAGATCAGGACCATGAAACTCCTGCAAAGGTTTCCTGAACCTTTAAATGGGCTCTTGAGCCCCGTTTCCACCAAGCGGTTCACTTTTGGTTCGTCTCGGTACGGCAAACATTTTGTGGCATCTCCTTTGACTGAAACTGGAACAGGTCCCCAAATAACCAACCTGTACCATGAGGTGCCAGACATACTGATCCGACCTAACAAGGTGGAGCTAGAAACTCTGCAGTCTGTTGATTGGTCAAAAGAATCGTCACTTCCTGTTTGACAGCAGTGGTAAAGAACAGCACATAAACCGGCCACGTTTTTGGTTGGAAATTGGCGTCACGAAACAGTTGACTGTGTCGTGTTTTTCTTCTTGGTTGGATTTATTAGTGGGGTACACTGTGTTGCACCGCTATGCTGTCATGCTATTATGTAGCTGACATGGCTATCAGCATCCGGCTTACATACCGCCAACCAAGAAGGTCAAGGTTGGCTGTGGAAACACAAACAGGATCAGGATTTACTGATTCCAACTGTACCAAACTGTACTGATCTATACCGGACCGCTTGGTGGAAACAGAGCTTTAAGTCCTCTGGCCTACTGTCAGTCAGAGACGCAATCATGGTTCAGACTGCTGACTGACAGTAGTCCAGAAGACAGTCGTTGACCCCCTCCACAAGGAGGGTCAGACCCTAAAGGTTCCTGCTGTCTGTTCACAGAGTGCTGGATCCAAGCAGGTTACTAGAAAGAGGAGTGGAAGGAGAGAGTGAGGGAGGAAAAGAAGAACAAGAAACAGGGAGAACTGCAGGACTTGGCTCCTGCCCACAGCGCCAAAAGAACCAGAAACTGGTTTAAGGACCCTGATGTTACTGAGCTTGTTTTAAATTGTTGTGCATTTAGGATATTAATACAAGAGTCACTTCAGATCTTCTAGTAGGTTCAACATAGAACTGATAAAAAACAAATAACAGATAATTCCTCCCTTTTCATCACCCAAAATCGAATACGTGCTGAAAACAGTCGTTAGATAAATTAAAACGAGTTGATTAAATTAATTTCCAGTTCGTTATAAACCAATCACACTGCTGTCTTTACCTCCAGGAAAGCTGAGTTTATTTTCTCTGGCTGATTCATTGTAATCCATACAATCGTGCTTCAGAAAGGAGAGACCAAAGACCGCCCGTGTTTGTGCCCTGATCTGACCCAGTGCCCGGTGTGCGCTAACATCCACCCATAGTGTATCAGGTGCATCAAGGACATTATTACATAAATCTCTGTAGCTCTGCCAAAATGTGTGTGAGAGAGTGTGCATTTGACGCTCACACAGATCCCATTACTTCCAGTTCATGGCTCTCTGCTGGAGGATGAGGAGTGCTCTGAACACAGCTTTCTGCCCTCGTTGTACCAGAAGTCCGAGATGCTGGAGGTTTTTCAGCATCTGCAGGATTTCAGTGAGAGCAGCATGAGGAGGTGTATTGATCTCTGCTAATAGCTCTTACTCATCAGGAGGCGAGCAGAGAAACCCTGAGAGCAGTGACAGAAAACCATTGATCATACCATCAGTAGATACTGAGGGGACCTAGCTTAGCTGATGACCCTGTAGTTTACTTTTAAATGATCATGATACCTGCTACCAGCATTATCGTCTGCTCAGAAAGAGAAAAGAGCAGCAGGCTAATCGTCTCTTCTTAGTTCATCAGGTTTATGCTAACAATGCTAATGCTATTGTGCTATAATTAGCACTTCAGCTTCCTAGTTAAGTGTATCAACATGCCAACATTCAGTAGAAGCACTAAAGGAAAAAAAAACAGTGGATATCAAGGACTAACATGCAAATGATCTGTTGACGTAACAAGTCAGCAGTAATGTTTACAGTGAAATCATGAGCTTGATGATGTTTGCAGGAGCTGTTTAATTTGTTCGCATGGCCTTTGCACAAGAACAAATGAGAAAGACGTGTACAAATAGAGGAAAATGAAACACCAGCAGCTTTTCCAGCTTTATATACTAAACTGAAACTAAACTGCAATGGAAACAAAAAGTCAAAATGAAATAAAAAAACTAAAGAAAAATACAAAACTATAATAACCGTGAAGCAAACCTTCTGTAACCCCAACTCCAGTGAAGTTTGGATGTTGTGCAAAACATAAACAAAAACAGAATATGATGATTTTCAAATCAACTGAATACACCACAAAGACAAGATATTTATTGCTCAATTTTTTTGAGGGGAAATCATGGACGTGGTGTCCTCCAGGCCAAAGAGGAAAAGGACAATCCGGGTCAACATATGCTGCCATCCAAGCCACGTCTTTTTCAGGGACGTCCCTGCTTATTTCAGCAAGACAATGACAAGACACATTCTGCACCTGTTACAACAGCGTGGCTTCGTAGTAAAAGAGTGCGGGTCCTAGACTGGCCTGCTTGCAGTCCAGACCTGTCTACCATTGAAAATGTATGGAGCATTATGAAGCACAAAATACAACAACCCAACATCATTGGAATTGTTGTACCTTCTTTAACCGGGAAACATTTTGTTGTGGGGCAACAGTGTAACCACTGCAAAACCACACATTTAAGGACGTGCATTTCTGAAAATAAACCCTTGATGCTTAATCTTGCAGTAAACATTACAAACTGGAGCTCAGTGTCCTGCAGACGGAGGGTTGTCCCTGATATGGATGCTTGTAATCGTGTTCTGTGCTGAGAAATCAGTGAAGCTGTAGATAGAAAGGGAACGTTTTGTTAGAGTGTGATGAAGTGTTAAAGTTTGAAGTGTCTTTCAGTGAAGTAATGTTTAGATCTTGTTTTAAAAAAACAGGTTACATTTAAAATTTTCTCTTATATTATTTAAGGACAAAAAAAACTGTCTTGTTGTTTAATTTTTCTGACAGGCTCCAGATTTGATAAGAGGCTCCTATCAGACGTTCAGACTTCTGTCCTGGATGATGCTGACAGTAAATTTACTGACGTGTGTTTCTGTGTTTATCCCTCTGCGTACGCTGTGTGTATCTCAGTGTTAATAGACGACAGCAAATGAAGGAATCAGGTCACTTTCGAAGTAACGGTTATGTAACTGTCTGGCAGGGAGGATGCCTCGTTCTTTACATCCTATCATGAGACTGACTGTGTGGCGTGCTGCTCTTTAACCACGTGTTCAGACCACAAGATGTCACAGCCAGGTCTCCTGCTATCAAATAATAAAGACCTGCTCCAGTTGACTCCTTTATCTGAGGCTGTTTTAGATGGATCAGTGCTTTTAATGCTTGAGTGTAACCTGGTTTATTCATTCATCCTCTCCATCTCATGCCTCTTCCTCTTCCTCATCTCCAGCGTTGTTTTCTGCCTCCTCTTGTTTTCTATCAGATCCTGTTTGTGGTATTTTCACAGCTGGTTAAATGATCAACACAGCTGTCTCAGATGGAGCTGGTGGATCAGGAGGTCGACTTGTTGTCGACTCAGTGGGTGAGTTTGTACTCTGACATTATAACCCAAAATAAAGAGTTGGGCTTTCATTAAAGAGAGGGTTGAGGATGGGAAACAGGAACTGGCATTCTTCTCACAGCCTTATGTAATTCAAAGCCTAGAAAGCAGAATCATTATGATCACAAAGAGACAGGCGGCTGAAAACAGGTACTCCATGTCCTCCTCTGCTGCTGTTTTGATTTGTGATGGTAAACACGCTGCCAGTCACAGATGGCGGCGTACCTTTCCTACCTGTTGAATTCTTCATGAACCGACTCTGACTCCGGTAACATGACGCTGCCCTGCCGTCACGAGGTCACCCCTCCCACCCCTCCCACCCCTCCCACGCCTCTCTGATGGAAAGTTAAGGCAGATTGGTTTTCATTGTGTCACGTTGTCTCAGCCAATAGAAATCATCCTGAGGTGGCATGAATGGGCCAATAAAAGTTTAGTGGCTGCTCAGAAAAACACTTATCATATAATTATCATGTAATCGTTACAAACACAGACTATGATGGACACAAAGAGTCAGAGGTCGGTTTATCAGGGGGAAAATGTGCCATTAGGGCAACAAACTTTAAATAAAAGCACTTCTCAGAGAGAAGTTATGTTTTAGAGACCTGCTGATTCCATTTCAGGGTCAGGATGTAGTTTGTGGTACTGCTGACATGTAACACAAGCCTCTGTATTATTTCGACTCCTCTTCATTAAATGATAATGGTTACCTACAAACTTTGACAATAAGTCTTAAATACTGTAGTTTGGATCAAGTAAAACAGCAATGATACATTTACCACTAAAAGATTATAAAATAAAGAGTTTGAATCTCTTATCAAAATGTGGAACTACAGTAAAGAGGATGTATTCTGCTTTCCAATATTTCAATCATGGATATAAAATAACAACAATGGATGTTCAGACTGAGCGTGTGCAGATTTTAAGACCTCTATATATTCATAAGTTGTAGAAATCCCTGAATCTGCCTGTAAACTGATCGGAACACTACCTTCTAAAATAGCACCAGATTTCACCAGATCCACACCAGATCTAAAACAGATCTTCACCAGATCTCCAACAGAGTGCCAACAAATCCTCACCAGATCTACACCAGATCTCCAACTGATCTCCAAAAGAGTGCCAACAAATCCTCACCAGATCTGCACCAGATCTCAAACAGATCTCCAACAAATCCTCACCAGATCTCAAACAGATCTTCACCAGATCTCCAACAGAGCGCCAACAAATCCTCACCAGATCTGCACCAGATCTCCAACAGATCTTCACCAGATCTTTACCAGATCTCCATCAGAGCACCAACAAATCCTCACCAGATCTACACCAGATCTCCAACAGATCTTCACCAGATCTACATCATATCCACACCAGATCTCCAACAAATCCTCACCAGATCTGCATCAGATCTCCAACAGATCTTCACCAGATTTCACCAGATCTGCACCAGATCTTCACCAGATCTACACCAGATCTCCAACAGATCTTCACCAGATCTACACCAGATCTCCAACAGATCTCCAACAAATCCGCACCAGATCTGCACCAGATCTCCAACAAATCCTCACCAGATCTGCACCAGATCTCCAACAGATCTTCACCAGATCTTCACCAGATCTACACCAGATCCACACCAGATCCACACCAGATCTCCAACAGATCTTCACCAGATCTACACCAGATCCACACCAGATCTCCAACAGATCTCCAACAAATCCTCACCCGATCTGCACCTGATCTCCAACAGATCCACACCAGATCTCCAACAAATCTCCAACAAACCCTCACCAGATCTGCACCAGATTTCCAACAAATCTTCACCAGATCTTCACCAGATCTCCAACACATCCTCACCAGATCTTTACCAGATCTCTAACAGATCTTCACCAGATCTACACCAGATCCACACCAGATCTCCAACAGATCTTCACCAGATCTACACCAGATCCACACCAGATCTCCAACAGATCTCCAACAAATCCTCACCAGATCTGCACCTGATCTCCAACAGATCTTCACCAGATCTACACCAGATCCACACCAGATCTCCAACAGATCTCCAACAAATCCTCACCAGATCTACACCAGATCTCCAACTGATCTCCAAAAGAGTGCCAACAAATCCTCACCAGATCTGCACCAGATCTCAAACAGATCTCCAACAAATCCTCACCAGATCTCAAACAGATCTTCACCAGATCTCCAACAGAGCGCCAACAAATCCTCACCAGATCTGCACCAGATCTCCAACAGATCTTCACCAGATCTTTACCAGATCTCCATCAGAGCACCAACAAATCCTCACCAGATCTACACCAGATCTCAAACAGATCTTCACCAGATCTACATCATATCCACACCAGATCTCCAACAAATCCTCACCAGATCTGCATCAGATCTCCAACAGATCTTCACCAGATTTCACCAGATCTGCACCAGATCTTCACCAGATCTACACCAGATCTCCAACAGATCTTCACCAGATCTACACCAGATCTCCAACAGATCTCCAACAAATCCGCACCAGATCTGCACCAGATCTCCAACAAATCCTCACCAGATCTGCACCAGATCTCCAACAGATCTTCACCAGATCTTCACCAGATCCACACCAGATCCACACCAGATCTCCAACAGATCTTCACCAGATCTACACCAGATCCACACCAGATCTCCAACAGATCTCCAACAAATCCTCACCAGATCTGCACCTGATCTCCAACAGATCCACACCAGATCTCCAACAAATCTCCAACAAACCCTCACCAGATCTGCACCAGATTTCCAACAAATCTTCACCAGATCTTCACCAGATCTCCAACAGAACTTCACCAGATCTCCAACACATCCTCACCAGATCTTTACCAGATCTCCAACAGATCCACACCAGATCTACACCAGATCCACACCACATCTCCAACAGATCTTCACCAGATCTACACCAGATCCACACCAGATCTCCAACAGATCTCCAACAAATCCTCACCAGATCTGCACCTGATCTCCAACAGATCTTCACCAGATCTACACCAGATCCACACCAGATCTCCAACAAATCTCCAACAAACCCTCACCAGATCTGCACCAGATTTCCAACAAATCTTCACCAGATCTTCACCAGATCTCCAACAGAACTTCACCAGATCTCCAACACATCCTCACCAGATCTTTACCAGATCTCCAGCAGATTCTCACCTGATCTACACCAGATCTTCACCCGATCTACATGAGATCTTTACCAGATCTGCATCAGATCCACTCAAGATCTTCACAATATTGACACCTGATCTTTAAAAAATCTTTGACAAAACTACATAAAATCTACACAAACTTTCATCAGATTGTCTCTAGATCTACAAGAGATTTCCACAAGATCTACACCAGAGTTAGACAAAGTCTACAGAAGATCAACACTAGATCTCCACCAAAACTACACAACATCTACTCGAGCTCTTCACGTGAACTACATGAGATCTACCCCTGATTTTCACTTTGTCTTCACAGACTTGCTGAAATGACGAGGTCACAACACAAGGATCTCCAAACCGGTTCAAACACGGAGGTCTGCCCATAGCTCCACTTCTGACAGGCATGTAGTGGGCTGGCCAATAGGAGTGAAGAGGGTTTGTGGTGCAGGGAGCTTTAAAGAGACAGCAGCTAAAACAAAGTGTTTCAGACGGAGACTGAAATAAGAGTTTCTAAAAACAGCAAAAATGGAAAAATACGGATTTTTAAAGCTTGAATCATGTGAAGATACTACATGTAAAGATTCAAAAACCACAATACTCTTTAAAGAAGAAAAAGTAAACAGTTTAAAGGAAAGGCCTCAGCCACTGCTGACTGTGGTGCATCCCGTCAGTTTGCTTCAAGACTTTGTAAGCCCTCAGACAGCCTGGTTTTACTAGTTGGTATCTGGAACCACAGATGTCTTTGGTGGCATGGTGGCACGTGTAAAGTTAACTGTTAAAACTGAGACTAGGAAGATACCAAAGTGTGCATAAGTTTCTCGAGATCTTTGGTTGACATTCATGACATTACCTGGCCATGACTTAGTTGTAGAGTTGAGTGTCATCAGCATAGCAGTAATAACGGACAGTGATGAAAGCTAATGAACCGCAAACTCCATCCTCCATAACCTGATAAAAAATAGTGTGAAGAGCTAACAACACAACTTTTAATGAACAGCAGTCGTTAGTTACTGAAACTGGAACAAAGTGAAGACAGAAAACTGAGCAGGATGAACTTAAAGAGGTCACATCGTGCATTGTTCTCTAATCCTGAGATGTATTTATATTTAGAAAAACTATTTTTAACTTCAAGTGACACACCAAACTCCACAACTTACAGAACCTGGAACCTATGCGTGTTTGTGTGTGTGTGTATTATTGTCTTGAGAAGCTCGGTTTTCACCCAGGGGGAAACAAAGAGTATTTCATGTGCTGTCTGGGAGCAGCTTTGAAGCCGGTGTGTGTGTGTGTGTGTGTGTGTGTGTGTGCTGCTGCGATAGTCGAGGAGCAGCTCAAACCTGCTCTGATAAAACAAAAGGAAAACAGCCAGCTGTGATGCAGCAGTGACGCTCGGCCTCACAGCCTTTATCGAGCTTGGTGTGTGTTTCTTTTTCTGCTGCGGACAAAAGTCAAAATGAGGCTTCGAGGCCGTGTGAAGCGCTGACGGCTGGAGTTCTGGATGGGAGAAGTCAGAATGGAAACACTAGCTGGTGATAAATGCTATCTGCTTCCACCATGTTGTGTCTGATCTGAGTCAGAGTGTTCTAGTTTTTCACTTCGGGGTTACTTCAGGCTGGTTTTCACTCTCACAGGAGGGTTTTTAAGGCCTATAATGCTCTTTATTATCCATTTTCTTTGGAGGGACTTAAGATTTCAGAGCTGAAGGTCAAGATCTGATGCTCTCTTCTTCTGTTACCGCTCTGTGAGCTGTGATTAGCTTTATAACACACTTATATAACAAGTGAACAGTGGTGGGTCTGGAAAGTCAAAACGCTGCACTGAAGTGTCTTAAACCTGCATTTTGAATCCGGCAGCAGACTTTACTTCATGTTAAACATCCAGTGGTGTTAAACAAGCTGCAAATTGTGAACAAAAAAAAACAATAATCTGATAATTCAGTGTCCTAAAACAGTTAATCTTTCATTTTATTTTGGTAAATATGCTCCAATTTGATTAAAATAGCAGGTAACCCACTTATGATTGAAGATAAGGACTGGATGAAGCCCCCAAGTGGACTGTAGAGGTGCTGCAGGTGGGCAACAGAAGATGTTTATAGTAGAAATTAGGGATAGGCCGATTATCGGCGCATATATTTGTCATTTTGACCCATATCGGCTTCGTCCTTTTTTTTAAAAAAATACGACGGCCGATAATAGGTCACTTCAAAACTTGGCAAAGGAAAGCTATTCTTAACTGCTTTGCTTCGGTTAGCGAAAGTCCGCTAGCTTTATGCTAACATGAATGGAAAATCCCATTGACCGGCTAACGCAATTAGCATCATGACTATCTCACAGTCTATGAACTTCTTATAACTTTCACAGCTTGCTTGGCTCTTGAAAATGATATTGTTACTGTTATTGTTTGAAGTTAAAACAAAGACATAAACATTTTAGTTGTATTGGAATTTTGAAACAGTTTATATACTGTAGAAAACTTAAGGGAGCTATTTATTTGTTTACATTTGTATTGACCTTTAGAAGACATGCTGCTGAGCCTGGAAAATGTTAAATCAACATGTGCTGAAAGGCATTTAAACAAAGTTAAGGATCAGAGTTTGTATTATTCAAAATTTTGATGTCAAAATTATCGGTATCGGTAGAGTCTGCAGGTAAACTCAGTCATGTTGGTTTGCTGGCTAAGCTTTGCAGAGCTAGCACCTTGCAGGTAACGTCTGCATAAATCTGGTCAAATGGCTTTATGTCCAAACAGCCTACACACACTTTACATCTGTGTAGCAGAGTTCTGAAGTATTTTGACCCTCAGTGCGTAAATGAGATGCTGCAGAGTAAATGTTCTCCAAACGTGAGAACAACAGAACGTGCACACAGGTCAAACTGCCACACAGCGCTCTCTGAAGCCTCATAGTGGCGGCGCTGTGGCTCTGACTAACTCCTGCACGGAGCTGGCTGGCTGGCTGGAGGAAGAGATGCGTTTTCAAAGAGAGGATTAGTTGCTGTGAAGCCTTGTCTCCTCTCTCACCATAAACCGTCCTGTGACACAAGGCCAAGAACAAGTCATGAGACCCAACAGAGAACATCACAGAGCCAACAGCGACCTGAGCCAAGCGCTGTTTAGATGGTTTACTTTATCCCTCCAGGGCACCATGTGGGTGGGAGTTTCTATGCATGACGGTGTGACAGCAGTGGTGGTCATCTGAATGTTTCACTTCTTATTTTATGCTTTAGAGAATAACTCATGCAGCGGATGATCTCAACCAACACTCCAGGCCAGGAGTGTCCAAAGTTTTTCAAGGAGCAGCTTCCTGAACACTCGATTTGTTAACTCTTACTTTAAGGGATTTCTGGTAAAAATCTGTCTATAAGTGGCTCAAACCTCCTCGTTCCATCATCACAGACTGATGACGTCAAAGATCACCTGTCCCTCAGGTGTCTCACCTGTCCCTCAGGTGTCTCACCTGTCCCTCAGGAGTCTCACCTGTCCCTCAGGTGTCTCACCTGTCCCTCAGGTGTCTCACCTGTCCCTCAGGTGTCTCACCTGTCCCTCAGGAGTCTCTTCATACCAGTTGATCAGTGGTTAGTTCTCTGCAGTGTTACCTGCTGCGTAAACATCATCAAACTCTGCTTCAGACCAAGAACATGTTCTCCATTAGGGGGCGATATGGGACAAATATATCAGCAGGTTTTTATGGCAGGGTCAGGATCTGGATTTTATCTAGACTGGTTTTCAGATACAGACTTTTTTGACCTGAAAACACAGTAGAAGGAAGGAAGGAAGTAAGGAAGGCAGGAAGGAAGGAAGGAAGGAAGAAATGGGGAGGAAGGAAGAAAGGCGGGAAGGAAAGACGGAGGGAAGAAAAGGGAGGAAGTAAGGAAAGGAGGGAAAGGAAAGGAGGAATAAAAGGAAGATAGGAAGTAAGTAAATGAAGACAAGAAACTAGAAAGGAAAGGAGAAAGGAAAATAGGAAGGAATAAGAGGAAAAAAAGGGAGGGAAGGAAATTAAGGAAGAAAATAAAGGTAGGAAGAAAGAAAGGAAGGGAAAGAAGGCTGGATAAAGAAAGGAAGGAAGGAAGGAAGGAAGGAAAAGAATAAAATAAGAAATGTTAAAAGGTAGAAATACAGGAAAGGAAGGAAAAAGAAAGGAAGGAAGAATGAAAGGAAGATGGGAATGAAGAAATGGGAAATAGGAAGGTAAGTAAAAAAGGAAAAAGGAATAAATAAAGGAAAGGAAGAGGAGAATTGTTTTTCAAGGAAGTGGAAAGAAAAGTAAGGGAAGAAAGGGAAAAAAGCGAAAAGAATAAAGTAAGGAATAAGTCAGAATTGAATTAAATAAGGCAGGAAGGAAAAAGAAAAATGAAGGCAGGAAGAGGGAAAAGAAAGGAAGGAAAGAAAAGAAGGGAGGACTAAAAGGAAGATAAAAGACAGAAAAAGGGAAAAAGGAAAGGATCAAGGTCAAACTTTTTTGACCTGCAAACAAATCCTGAGCCCCAAACATTTCTGATTCCTTCTTTTAAAGGTCTACAGCTGTAAAGAAAAGAAGAGTTTAAAAGCAGGATGAAAACTCTTTGGTGTGTTACTGTAAACCAGGAGCAGAGAGGTCCCAGTCCCCAGCTTGTTAGAGGCTCATTCTGACTCCAATAATCCCACGGTCATCTGAAGCAGATTTAGAAGCTCTAAACTCACACCGGCGGGGTAACGATAACTCCAAAAGACAACCCAAATCTGGGCCCACCATTCTGTCCTCCAACGAAAAGAGACATAATCTCAGTTTGGAGGCAGCTCAGGATGAACCGGCTGAACCACTCCTCTCTTGTGCAAACTGAGCTGTGGAAATTTGTGGAGGTTTAACGCGAGATATTGGTCGCTCATGCAGGCAAGAATTTGATAAGATAAGAGTGATTAGGCTTATAGTGGGGCTCGTGCAGGATTAACTCACTTAAACATGCCCCCAGCCCCCCCACCCCCACCTCACGTGCATCTAACATGTTTTAACTACCATCAGGTCTACGTACGAGTCGCCGTACTCTCCGGAGCCTTTAATCTGGATCAGTGCATTGAGAAGAATCATCCATTTTCCAGGACCAGGGTTTGAAATGTCAGCTGGAGTTCATGCATGAGAAGTTCTTTCTCTCTGGATTCAACAAGGTCAGGAAATGAACGTTCAAGACCGCCAAAAAGTACAACCCTGGGCATAAATATGTCACGAATTTAAAAGTTGCAACCTGTGCATTCAAGGTGGTTGTAATTTTTTTGCTCAAAGCCCCCTGATGGAAAGGATAGGCTTGATAGGCCCAGTGGTCACCAAGATAATGGCTACAGACGAGTAACAGAAAACCCTTGACAGTGTAAACACACGGCTGCTATCCAAACCTCTGCTGCGTTTGGGCCGGAGCCGCCATTGAGCGGCGTAATCTGCTGTGTAAATCCGCAGCTTGGCGCTGTCTGGCTGCTGTCTGGGTTCCATGAACTTGGACAAAAGCGACGAACACCTTGCCCACCGACAAAGGGCCTGGTCCTAATTGGAGTGGACAAGGCTTGCTGATGGAGCCTTTTTGGAGCAATTGAACTTGGTCAATGATTCTTAGAGGACCTAATGAAACATAAGGGACAGGCAGTTTGACTCCAACAACGTGTGCAGCACCAAAGTGTCCTGTTTCTGCCCGTCAGACCTGGACTGAAGTCATGCCGTGACCCGTGATGACCCGTATGAAGCTCCTCTGTGCCTGACATGTGAAGGTTTTGATCGCGTTGACCTTGTGGGCCACACAAGTGATGTACATGTGCTGCCTTTCATTGTCGTTGTGGAATTCAGTTTGGGCCTTTGAAGGAAAAATTGCACCTATACGGCGCCATTGTGTTGTTTTGTTTTCATCCCAGGACGTCACGAGACAGGAGAACAGGCCTTCGTGTGTCTCCTGAGCATGGAGGACACGCTGTTCTTCTTTGAAACTGAGGAAGGAGACTGGGCTCCTTTTAGAAAGCCCTTGGGAATGTGCATGGGAAAACCTGTGTAGGCTACTGGAATCTCCTCAAAGAGAGGGAGTACAGCACGAGTGCAGAGCTTCACCACGGGAGAGAGGAACCGGTCTTTGTGATGAGAAATGTGCTGGAAATACTGCGCATTGTTCACAGCCAAACAGGTTTTTTTTTGTTTTCAGGTCCTGTGACTCACCTACGAGGTCTTAGGCTCCGTGACCCCTTAGAGACGGCCAAAATGCCCCCACACAGGTTCATGACATCGCATTTTACAAAAGAGCAGCTCTTCAGTTCTCAGCGTACTCATTGCACCTTTTAGAGAGCACGATGGGAACTGGTGCTGAAGATTTACACATGTGATGTGCCAAAATGTCCAAATTTAAATAATATTTCATATGCCTTCAGAATCAGAATCTGAATGAGTTTGTTTTCCAAGCAGGTTTACAGACTCAAGGAATTAGTTTTGGTGTTATTTTTGCATTTTGAAATAGAAACCAGAAAAGATACTGGTGTGATTCTATTGTCAGATAACCTAAACTTAGAAAAATGAAAATAAAAGTATTAAACATACATCGTTTTAAAAGAAGTCATTTTTATGTGATTGAAGTTTGATAAAAGCATTTATGTTCAGAAATATGCAAAAGGGTTGAGAGGAAGTGTCCAAAATATCGATCTTATCTTGAAGACTTCACTGAAAACTCTTTACATTTTAAATGCATCCTGTTTTACGGTCATAAGGCCTGTGAAGTGTTGGATTAATTTGAAATCAGATATATCAATGTCAAGAGTCTACCCCTATCTATCTATCTATCTATCTATCTATCTATCTATCTATCTATCTATCTATCTATCTATCTATCTATCTATCTATCTATCTATCTATCTATCTATCTATCTATCTATCTATCTATCTATCTATCTATCTATCTATCTATCTATCTATCTATCTATCTATCTCATTTTATTTTTCTCTTCGCTTTTTGCACAGTTTGTCCTTCGACCGGCTCCGCACTGTTGTCATGGAGACAGAAGTAACATCCAGACGCCAGAGGAGCTTTTCCTGGTTACTAGTTTCTTGGGCAAGCAAATGATAATGACGTAATTTTAGAGAGTAATTTTTAAATAATAAATAACAAAAGAGTTGGATGCATACTGAAGAAGTCAAACGGTAATTGTTTAAAATATCTCAGGTCTGTGAAAAAAGCGATGACGCTCGCTAACGCTATCTACGACACACTCATGAGGGAGCTAAATGACAACCAAGTTTGTGACAACGGTGAAACTCCAGAGAAGCACGAAGTTTTATCATTTCAAGAAGAAATGGTGAGTTTAAAACCCCTGTTGTTACCCGGGCAGTTAAATAAAAGTTTAAACTATTCTAAATGATAAGTGTTGACTTTAATAAAAGCAGGTGTTAGCTGTTGACAACAAGCTAGCTAATTTAGGCTAACTGCTAGTTACACCCAGAGCCTGCTACCAAGTGTTGTATTTTCTCTGTTTGCTTTGTGTGCTTTGTTGTTTTCTCTGTTTAAAGTTTTTAGTGGAATTAAGAAAAAAGACCAGCTTGACTTGAATACTACATATAAGGTGTCGTTTATGGTGTTTTTATAGTTAGTGTTTAATGTGGCAAAAATTTGACTTTACATGTCTTTAAGTGATTGGTAAAAAAAATGTTAATGAGTAAAAAAAAAACAGAAGAAAATATCAATGAAAAGTTTAATATGATACAGCAGTATTTAAAAGTAGTTCTGTATTTTCCCCTGTATACTAATGAAATAAACAAATGGTCCAGAAGAAGGAGGAAAGATAATTGAATTATCCTTATATTTATCCATGCAGGTATAAAACAGAATATTAACTCAATAACATAAGTTATATTTGACCCATATGGAGCCCAGACTGAAGGGAAATGTTAATGTCTATTAACATTTCAGCAAACTCAGACACTGACAATAAAGTCCTGCAGCTAACTGATCTTTTATTGATTTGAAGAAGACTTAAATTAAATTTATTCAGCCAAGATGCTAAATAAGATAATAAGCAATGATATTTTCAGTCTTTTCCTTTTCTGTGTTTTATAGTTTTTTAAATGCTGTAATGGTTTTATTTTTAATGTCATTGTAAACCAAATCCAAGCCTTTCCACATGGGCTGTTAACACCATGTTTCCAGTTGCTAGAATTTGTCATTGTAGTTATATTTATCTCCTGATGTGTTTTTATTAAAGCTGAAGAAGACTAAATTATTCCCATATTTTGCATAAAGAATAACCCTTTTTTTAAATGACATCAAATTGACATAAACCATCCCTCTGCTTCTAGGATGAAGGTGATATTCCGACATCTCTTCTCAGCTACTTTGAGAGCTCTAAAAGCCGAGCAGCTGCGTGTGAGAAGCTCATCCTTGAGGGACATGAAGGTACAGTATGAGAGTGAAATATCAAGAGCATCATGCAACATCAGTCTTACAATCTATGAACGCCTGTACATATCTGCTTTGCATTTTTTGAAGACTTCTTTGGGTCACATGACACTGAGGACATGAAAGTGAATGAACAGGTAAACACAGTCTTCCCTCTCTTACTGTACAGCTTTTCTAAAACACAACTGATCCTATTTTTTTAAATTTATTTATTCTATTTATATCTTTTTCAGCTTGTCGGTAACCCAGAAACCTTTGAGAACAACTCTTCCTCTGATAGCCTCCTTCTTCATGCCCCTGCTGAGTCAGAGGACCCTCTCACACAGGACACGTCAGTGTGGCCCAACGATGAAGGTACAGAACATGTTGAGGAAAAACATTTCTGTATTGATGCTCGAGGGTTAAAATAATAAACCAATCCACATTTTGACACTTAGTCTTTCACACTTCATGGACTTTTATTAAAGTAAAGAAAACATCGCATGGCAAGAAAAAAGCTGCTGTCCACAAGAGGTCAGTGTTGTCCCATGTTCTCTGTTACCCTGTGTGACTTACGTGTGGTCCACTCATTCATCCCAGTTGTTTAGAAAGCAGACTCAGATCTAAGTTTTACAAGATCAGGCCTTCGATTAAACCTTCCTTGGTTCCTCTTTTGTTGAAACTAAAACTGTCTTTGTGGTGTGCTGCATTTGATGGATTAGCTCCAATAAAAAATGATAAATGTGACACCTGAAGGACGCACAGTTTATTTCCCCCTGACCTTCTGAGGCTCTTCCTGGGTAGCATTGTTATGATTTGTGTTAGTGGATACTTCAAGGTTATTTGTGTTAACTGTAGAGTACAAACAGAAAATAACACATGTAATGGGGCTCCCGTGTCTGATAATATTAACTTTATTTATAAAGCACCTTTCAAACAAATGTTTATAAAGTGCTTTGACACAAAAAAAACAGAGCAGAGAGTCAGGAAAATGACAGATAATAAATATTTAATACAAGGAGATAAACAGTGATTTTAATATATAAAGAGAAAAAAAGCACAGAGGAAATAAAGTGTGTGTGTTTGTGTGTGTGTGTGGGGGGGGTGACGACATCACATCAGGTGAAAATAGGAAGGATTTAAAAGATATGGAAGAGCAAGATAAATGAAAAGATAAAGAAAGGAGACAGATACTTGATACAAATTTTGTTAATCAGTTGTAAAAAGGTGATTACAAGAAAATGGCTCAGCAAGCAACCTCCATCTCTTACAGAACGGAAAGAGATCATTGGGGAGATTTATTGTATGGAACGTTTGACATTTTCTCCAAGATGTGCCAGAGATAAATTTGAAAGATACTGGAAGCCCTGGAAATCACACATAAACCTAAAGTGATGTTGATATTTGTTTTGCCATTATGAAAAGATAATTTTGTTTTATTTATTTATTGTAGTATTTGTTTTTTTTGGGGGGGGGGTGATTACTATAATTAATACCATTACTATTGTTATTAATATTATTACTCTTTATTTAATCTTGTTTATTATTATTACTTTTTATGTTATTATTATTTACTTATTTATTATTCTTTGTTTTGTTTTTTTTAGTGTAGTGTTTTGCTACAACTGCTCAAGAGGTGAATTGGTATATTCTGTAACACAGTGTTTTGTCTTTATCTACGAACTTTAAATACATCAAAAGCTGATTTAAATCCATGAAATGATGTCTGATGAACCTGTAATGACCCTGTCTGCTAACTGTTCTGTTTTGTTTGTTTTTGTTATGTTCCATGAAAAATAAATAATCATAAAGTTAAAAAAAAAAAAAGATAAATGAAAAGAACATAAATCAGTTTTATTTTCTGCTTTCTACAGTAAATGTCATCGTTCTGTTTTTTCCCTCTCGTCTCAGGTGAGGCTGAAACAGATGATTATGAGGAGGCTGAGGATCATCTGATGTTTGAAGGGAAACTCCTCCAGATCTCTCTGGATGAGGAGGTGAAACTGCGCCGTGAGGAGGCGAGAAAGGAGGAGCTCAGGAGACAAAATGAAGATGAGTTTCAAAAGGAGCTGAAGAAGATAATAGAGGCAGGGAAGGTGAGTTCATCTCATCCTCCTTTACTCAACAGAGGATTCGTTCATGACATCATGTTCTGTCCAGATGTTTGATGCAGTCTCACTGCAAAGGGTTAAACAGAACTTGTGCATCAAATTCGTCAACTTATGAATATTTGAAGTATGGATTCAGACAGCCTGAGGCTCAAGTGCTCTTTAAAGAGACACTTCGGTCTTTTCCTTCAATTAATTTTGATATTCAAGATATATTATTCTGTCAGATGAGAAGATATTTAAAATAACAAGTTTATTAGAGAGATGTCGAGAGAGACAAAGAGATAAGCCCCATTTCTCTTCTTGTATTTTGCACAGATAATATGACAGATAATCCTCACTGGGGTACATTGGAGTTTTTAAAGCATGAAATGACCAAATATTGTAAAGCCGTTTCTTTCCTTTCATTTCCATCCTTGCTCCGTGTTTGCAGCTCCATCAGAAGGAGCTGGAGCTGATGGAGAAGAAAGCTCAGGAGAAACTTGAACAGGAGCTGCAGCTTCAGCAGGTGGGCCTGGATCCTCTCACAGGATGGAAAAGAAAAGTTTTGTTTCTGTGATACAGAGTCAGAGAAAATAAGTGTGATCCCTTCACCTCAAATCTGTCCACTCCTCAGAGGAGCTGGACCTGAAGGTGTTCTCTGTGGAACTGAAACCCATGCGCCTTATCGATTCCGCAAGACTTGGAAATTTGGAACTGATTTTGAAAATCTAAACCCAGACATGATGCAAACATTTGTTCAAGTAACATAAAACAGTAAGAAAAAGAGTCATTAGTTCACAGGAACAGGAACCCATCCAGCGAGTCAAATAAATACTCAACTTTTTTCTCTTCCCCTAACGGTGAAGAACTTCAGTGACCTCAACTCCAAGATTATTCCAACACACACAAGAGATACATCCACACCACTCCACAGGTAATCAGGAGGTGATTCAAACTCATTATAAACACTGTTTTCCCCCCGAACAGGAAGCAATCAGCAGCTTACAGAGACGAGTGGAGGAGGAGAGGAGGAGGATGGAAGAGGAGCAGAGGAGACTGAAGGAGGAGGAGAGGAGGAGAGAGGAGGAGAGGAGACTGAAGGAGGCGGAGAGGAGGATGGAAGAGGAGGAGAGGAGACTGAAGGAGGAGGAGAGGAGGATGGAAGAGGAGGAGAGGAGACTGAAGGAGGAAGAGGAGAGGAAGAGAGAGGAGGAGAGGAGACTGAAGGAGGAGGAGGAGAGGAGGAGGATGGAAGAGGAGCAGAGGAGACTGAAGGAGGAGGAGGAGAGGAGGAGAGAGGAGGAGAGGAGACTGAAGGAGGAGGAGGAGAGGAGGATGGAAGAGGAGCAGAGGAGACTGAAGAAGGAGGAGGAGAGGAGGAGGATGGAAGAGGAGCAGAGGAGACTGAAGGAGGAGGAGAGGAGGAGGATGGAAGAGGAGCAGAGAAGACTGAAGGAGGAGGAGAGGAGGATGGAAGAGGAGCAGAGGAGACTGAAGGAGGAGGAGGAGAGGATGAAAAAAGAAAAAGCGAGGAAGGAAAT
This sequence comes from Labroides dimidiatus, assembly GCA_030710495.1. NCBI lineage: Eukaryota > Metazoa > Chordata > Actinopteri > Labriformes > Labridae > Labroides > Labroides dimidiatus. The sequence goes on along the minus strand of CM061147.1, from coordinate 32,583,880 downwards.
GAAGGAGGCAGAAAGAAGGAGGAAGGATGAAGAGAGGAAGAAAGAAGAAGAGGAGAGGAAGAGGATGGAGGAAGAACAGAGGAGACTGAAGGATGAGGAGGAGGAAAGGAAAAGAGAGGAAAAGAAGATTAAAGAAGAGGCAGAGAGGAAGAGAATGGAGGAGATGGAAAGAAGGAGGAAGGATGAAGACATGAAACTGAAAATAGAAGAGGAGAGGAAGAGGATGGATGAAGAGGAGAGGAAAAGACAGAAAGATGAAGAGAGGAAAATAGAAGAAATGGAACTGAAAAAAGAAGAAGAGAGAAAGAGGAGGAAGGAGAGCGAGGAAAAGAGGATGAGTGAAAAGGAAGAAAGGACCCTTGAGGATGAAAGGAGGAAAAAGAAAAAGGAGGAGGAAGAGAAAAGGGGTGAAGAGGGAACAAAGATAGAAAAGGTCAGAAGGATGGAGAGAGAAAGAAGAAAAAGGGAGCAAGAAATGATGCAGGAAGAGAAAGAGAGGAAGAAAAGCAAGGAAGAAAGTTTAAGATCAGAGGAAGAAAAGAGAAAAAGACTGGAGGAGGAGCAAAAGAAAAAGGTAACGGAGGAAAGAAAAGGAGAAGAGAGGACGCAGAGGAAGGAAGAGGGGAGGTTAGAAGATGAAAAGGAAGAAAAGAAGAAACAAAAGAGGGAGGAGGGAGAGAAGAAAGGGAAGGAGGAGGGGACGGGAAGACAAAACACTGAAGAGGCCAGAACGATAACGGCAAAAGAGGAGGATGAAAGAAACACAATCATTCAGGAGAAGATGCATAAAGATGAAGGGAAGACAGCAGAGAATGGAAACGAAGAGGAAGAGAGAGAAACTGGTCCTTCTCACACCTCCTCAGCCCCCCCCATCAGTACTGAAACCACACAGAACGATCCAGACAGGAACACCAGGTCTTTACCCGTGTTCCTGCCCGAGCACACAGAGCTGAAGAGGCTGTCCTGGATGAAGGAGTGCGTCTCCTGGTCCAGACTCTCCCTCCAGAACAGGAGGAAGCAGAGAGCATCTCATGGGGGGAGTCGAGGGGTGAGGAAGGCCGGAGAGGTCAGCAGTCTGCCTCCTCTATGCGCAGACCTGCTGCTTCAGTCCACAGGCTGGAAAACACTGAGAGAGGTAAAATGATCCAAAAGGAAGTCAGGACACTGATATTAAAGTTTCAGGCCTGAAGGGATGAAACTGTGGATTTTTTCCTCAGACCTTTTTTCATTTCGCTTTAAAATATCAAAAAACCTCCATAGTTACATAAAAAATGGTCAAATAATCTGAGAAATCATCAGATCCTGTTTCCCGTACGACAGGTGTGATTGTTCTGGGAGGAACATCTACAAAAAATTAAACCAAATCATGAGTGTTAGTGCAAACTTTGCAGGTAAAACTGGAATATTTTTCACCTTAGATCATATCCGTTCTTAAATTAGATACACCAGGCCTACAACAGGTCATTAATGGATGTTTTTTCTAAATAAAGCATGTTTTCTTCTTTATTCGCCCAGCTTTAATGAAAAGGGTCAGGGTTAGCATTAGCTCCTTTCTGACTTGTCCATATTTGATGTTTGCTGAAGATAACAGTTCTCGCTTTTCCTTCAGGTGACTTCTGTGACCCTGGAGGACTTACCCGGCTGCAGCTTGTCCTCTCTCTCTCAGTGTTCCCAGCTTCAGTCCCTCACTCTCAGACGCTGTGGCCTCAGATTTCTGGAGGGCATCGGCCAGTTAGCACAGCTGAGCTACATCGATGCACAGGTGGATATCACCTGCAGTCATGAAAATCAAATGAGTCCTTCTTTAATTCAGAACAGAGGTGTATTTATTCTTAAAGAATCGTGTTTCCACAGGAAAATGAAATCTCCTTCATGGACTGTGAAAATCTGACGAGTCTACGAGTTCTGAAACTGAGCCACAACAAACTGACGTCCATCCACGGTTTAACCGGAGCTGAAAACCTGGAGGTCCTGGAGCTCTCACACAACTGCATCACCCGCATCGGTGAGTGCTGAGTCTCATAAGTCCAGGTTAGTCTGCAGATCTCCTCAAGAGGGCAGCATCCTTCCTCTGTTCAGCCCTGAGCCTGGCGTGATTGATGTGCTGGAGTCAGCCCTGAGGCTGAAGCCATACAGAGATCCTGGTGGAGCGAGAGGTTAAACTCATTGACATGTTCAGTTAATCTCTGCACTCGCTTTCAAACCATGTGAAGTTTCTTGTTTCAATTTCAAATCTCGCACTGTTTGTTTTTTTGTTTTATCCTGTGTAGCTGGTCTGGAGTCCATGAAGAGACTGCAGAAGCTGTCTTTGGATCACAACCAGCTGATCAGCACCGAAGGACTGAGGGACGTCTACACGCTGCTCCACCTGGACTGCTCACATAACCACCTGCTCAGGGTGGAGGCTGTGGAGACCTGTGGTCTGCTCAGCACCCTGGACCTGAGGGCCAACAGCCTAACTGAGGTGAAACAGGATCACTGTGAGCGCTGTCTCTTTAAGAGACTTTTATCGCAGTTAATTCAGATGTGAGCGTTTGATTCTGGAACAGGTTTGCAGATTCAGGACGACGTTATCATCCTCTTATTTTCTGCAGAGGACAAAAAGGGACAGGATGTTTTCATCACTTGCATATTTTTTTAATCATCTCAACATGATGCAGAAAAATATCTGCTGCGTAACATTTATCGTTCCTCATCACAAAATCTTCACATTCAGGAGTCTGTGAAAGGTGATTAGAGTGATTTTAACAGAGTTCAGGGACTTACTCTCCTCCGTCCTGAGATGGAAGGTTTAAATTATGCGTTTTTAATTTGGAATTATTTAAAATAAATCTGAAGCTGAACCAGCCGGTCTCACTGAGGAGGTTTAAGGTGACGTTGAACAGTTTGGAGGCAGACGCGTCCGGCTGCAGGGGTTTTCCTGACGTGTTTGTGATTTTTGTTTCATGAAGCCGTGTCTCATGTGCGTACGTATGTGCTGCTGCTTTTCGTCTGTATGAAACGTTGTAATCCGTGCTGCTGCACGTCTCAGCCTGGACACTCTGAAAAAGGAGAATTTGAATCTTGATGAATTATTTTATGGTTGATTATTATTTTTTTTTTTTGACATCACATGTCCTTCTCATTTCAAATGTAACATAATCGGATGTGACACAAGCTTTTCTACATTTATACACGCATTATCAGTTCACCGAAGAGAAAACTTCCTTTTATTTTATTTTATTTTATGGCAAATTTGCAGGTGAAACAAAGTTTTACTTGGACTAGTGAGTCTTAAAAACATTTAACCAAATGCATGAAGTCCGTTCAGTTTACATTATGAAGGAAGAATGTAGTTCATACACTGCAAAAACTGAAGTCTAAGCAAGAGTTTTTGTTTTATTTTTATTAAAAAGTGTCGTATTATACTTGATATGATATAAGACAAAAACGAGCTCTAAATTGTTTGTAACAAGCGAAAAAAAAAATCTGCCAATGGGATGAGAAAACTTACTTCTCATGTTTCTTGAAATTAGAATCATAATCTTAATGTTTCTTAATGTAAGAAACATTTTTCTTAACCTGTTGGCAGATTTTTTAAAAACTTTTTTATAAGCAATTCAGACCTCGTTTTTGTCTAAAAATGGCTCAAATTAAATCAATTTTTTTTAACTTAAAATAAGACGAAGCACTCGCTCAGGTTTCAGTTTTTTGCAGTATGTCGTACTTTTTGTCTTAATTTGAGCTACATTCACCTGAGGAGCTCATAAAGACTAAAACCGGGTTTAAACATAAATAAGAATAATGTTTTAATTCAAGAGCAACTTTTCCTGACCCCATCGGCAGATTTTTTTGTTTTAATATCTTGAAATAAAACATTTTTCTGTTTTTTTTTTTCAGTGAATGTGGCTCATATTAGGTATAATAAAACCTCTCTAAAAGACAAAGTAAACATTTGATTTGTTTTTTTTTTTTTGCAGGGTGTGATTTTTAGACAGATCCATTGAATTAATGATAATTGGTGTATTAATGCAGTTGAATGTAAACCACGGTGTTGTCCTCACACCCTCTCGGCTGTCTGCAGAGGTTAACTCGTGTCTGTCACCTCAGACTTCCAGCACAGCAGGCCTGAAGCAGCTGAAGCAGCTGACGCTGATGGATGAGGTCTCGGTCTCGGCGTTGTCGGAGCAGCAGCAGCCGTATAAAGTTAGCGTAACCCTTGAGTGTGACCGGTGCTGACTGACGCCTTTTCACCCCGTTTGTCCTTCAGCCCCCCGCTCTGAACAACCAGGTCCTCCTCCGAGAGCTGCGTCTGGACGACAACAGCGTCTCGTCTCTGCGGAGCCTTGCTGACTGCTGGCTTCCCCTCCTGCAGCGTCTCTCCGTGGCACAGAATCGGTACGTTACTGTGCCATAAACATATTCATGTGTTCATCAGCAGTCACTTAAACAGTTTGTGTGTGTTTGCAGAATCACTCAGCTGCCCTGCCTGTCTGACGCCGTCTCCCTTTCATATCTGGATCTTCGGTTCAACTGCTTGTCAGGTATCAGATTGTTTTGATCTTACAAGTTATTAAATATAATTTCCTCATCTTAAAAACACACAAACTGCTACGGAGCAAAAATTTCAAGATTTTTTTTTTTTTTTTCATTTTTCTCTTTGTTAACTTTATGACCCTGTTTTTTCCATATTTTTAAATACGAAAAGTTATTGTTGCGGCTGAGACGCTCTGTAAATTCAGCCCCTCATTCAGTCTGTTCAGGAACAATATCTATAAATGAACACACGTAGACATGTATGATTTTATCTCTTCTATGTGAAACTTCTGCATGAATATCGGCTCCATGGCAAACAAGAAGAAATACACAGAAAAAAGTGAGATCTATGAAGTGTTTCTGATTTATTTTAAATGAAAATTGTCTTATTAGACGTAATATGAACCACATTCACCTGACCTGACAAATCCAGAACAGATTCACAGACAGATGAATGAATAAAAATGAATGAAAATGAATCGACTTGTTTGTTTTCTTGTATTAACACATTATTCCCATTTTTTAGAAACTTCACAGGCACATTTTTTTTTTTTACCTGATTGTCTTTCAGGTTTCATGTTTTTCTTAGAATATTTTCCAGATTTGTCAGGTCAGGTGAATGTGGCAAGACAATGACAATTTACTAGACGATTTACTCTAAAAATCAGACACTTTTCAACATATCTGTAGTAAAAGCTTCCACTGCATGAGAGAAACAGTCACTGGTGTTTACGCACGATGAATTCAGATTTAGAGACTTTATGAGGAGGACTCAGATCCTGTGCACAAGTTACAAATTTTAATCTTAAACATGCAAATATTGTGAAGAAGAATATAAACCAGTGATAGAAACTGAATTCTGGAGGATGAAAAATGTCTTTTTTGGGGATATTTAAAGAAAAAAAGTGATGATGGGAAAAATCTGCTTCTAGGTAAAAAAAAAAAAAAAAAAGAAATGTACTCGTTAAGTTTCATGAAATCAAAATAACACTTTGATTCAAGAAACTAAACGAGTACATTTTTCTCACCTTATTAACAGATTTTTGTTTGATTTTTAATTTTTTAAGTCAGAATCTTTTTATTGAAATACAGTCAGGATATACAAGAAGCACAGAGCTGATCAGTCACTGATTAAAGCAGCTGTTTGAATAAACACCAAATGCAGCGAGCAGTCACATCTACATACAGACAAGAGAGGCTGTGGACCTGCAGCAGCAGCCTGAGTTATTATTAGGGCTTCCACATACGATTATTTTGTTAATCGACTAGTCACCGATTATTTTTGTGATTAGTCGACTATTCGGATCATACGTAAATTGCAGCTTATTCCACCAGCATACAGCTAACATCATTAGCTTCCAGCTTCAAGTGTTTAAGGTATGTGCTAACTAAAAATGAAGACAGTTAATATCATAGTTCATTCAGCTTTTAATGAACTTTGCAGCTTGTAGCAGCATTTCTGACATTTTTTTAATGTACCAATTTTCTGTTCAAACATGACATCGCTATTAAGTAGGTAGCTCCCTGTTGACGTTAATGTTAGCAGCTAACTAGCCAATTAGCTTACCGAGATTGTCATTCTTGGTCAGAAAATAAATCAGCCACGGCGTGCTGTCTTTTCAGATGCTCGTGCATCGCCGTCGTACTGTCATGGAAGGACATTTCTGCTTTACAGATTTTGCATTGCACACTTTTCTCCTCCAAACTTTCCAGCTCTGTTGCCGGCTAGCCATGATACTGTTGAGCATAACTTTTCCGGTGACATCACGGGTTACCCCGGTTACCACTTCTGCGCGTGTGCGTCAAGGACAGAACGGCAGACGAGACAGGTGAAAGTACAGCGGCAGTTTTGAGGGAAAAATAAAGTTTAAAAAAATATTAAAACGACGACGTCGATTATTAAATAAGTAATGGAGAAAAGATGAACTAAAGGGTGAACGAGAAGTTTAACAAAGACAAACAAACAAACAGGATATCCAGTCTAAAACAGTCACTGCCAGTGAAGGTGTGAAATGGTTCAGCCAGTCCCAGTAAAGACTTAGTTCCGCCTCTGAAAGAGAAAGATGGAACACAATTTTTTTTT